>BLSH010420713.1:902980-916358 GCA_018402905.1 Glandirana rugosa
AACATTTTTTCAGGACCTTTCACGATCTCCCGACGTTTTCCTTCATTTTACCCCCATTCTCATCCTCCTGCTGCTCCTGTAAGGGACAGATTATTGTTCTAAAATCATCGCCTACTGCTATAGGGTCAGGTTCCTCCTTGTATACTTGTTTTTTTGAATATGCCTCAATATTTTGAGGGCTACCCCAATTAGAAAAAAAACAAACAAACAACAAAAAGTGTTGGCTACCTCCTCCTCCTCCACCACCGCCACTTCCACCTACGATCACGGCCTAGTCAACCTCTAGGCTCCTACTCCACATCCACCCCCCCTTCCCATTTTTCTTTTTTTTATTTTATTTCTAAGTTATTTTCCCTATCCCCATTTTTTTGTAGGGCACTTGTCCTACTCTTACCCCCATTTTACTTCCTTTTGCAGCCCTCTAGCACTTTCCAGGACTTTTTTACAACCATTTTTGTGCCGAAAAGTTTGGGTCCCCATTGACTTCAATATGGTTCAGGGTCCGGGGTCAAGTTCGGGTCAAATTCGGCACCAAACCCAAACTTTTTTGCGAAGTTCGGCCGAACTCGCCGAACCCGAACATCCAGGTGTCCGCTCAACTCTATTTATATGTATTTCTCAAGGAATGATACACCAACAATAGTGTTACAATTTTGTTGGTAACAAGACGTCAAAAGTTTATGGACTTTATATGCAACATTGATTGTACTTGTTGGACCCACATTTGTTTGTGGGTTTGACTTACAATTCTGCATATTTAAGATTTGATTATAACTGATTGACTGTAAGTTCTGTACGGATACTGATGTGATAACTGGACTGTTTATCAGGTCTTATATATTTGTTTCTATTGAATTTAAATGTATTATTTTTCTTTTAATTTCATATTCCATTAACTTTTTTTTTGTGTTTATTCACTTTTTTGTCTCATTCACTTATATATATTTTCAATTTAATTTTACATATTCATATTTTTTCACCATATACTTTTATGTCAAATTATTCTTATGTGTTCATGTCTTTTGGGTTTTTTCGATTTATACTTTTTTTAAATGCTGTTCATTTGTTATCATTGATGGTTTTCACTTGTCGGCATTTATTGATTAATTGATTAATTCATTGATTGATTGATTATTAGATCATGATCACATTTGTAATTTTTGCTTGTTCTATGTATTTATACCTGCCATATGTTCCATAAAGTGATGCTATGAGTAAGCATTAGCCCACGGTGCGAAACGCGTAAGCTGGGACTTGTGGTTCGCCCCTATCGGTACCTGTATTCTTTGCTATTAATAAATTACAAGATTGGGTTCAGTGTGCGGCTATCCAGCCTTCTTCCTTTCAACTGTCTATGTGCACTCATTAGCATGCACCTGTAGCGAGATACACACAGCTGATCCATCTTTTTAGCCCAAGGAATCCTGGAGCGGTGAGTGATTTGACCTCAGACGTTTAAGATTGGCCTCTTATGCAAATGCTAACGAAGCGAGTAAGTACCTGGCCAATAGAATCAAGGCGGCATGTACTAAATCAAAAATAGCTTACCTTTTACATCCGACTCTACACCATAAAATCACAAATCCACAAACAATAGCTAACCAGTTTGCAGACTACTATGGGGAGCTGTACAACCTATAGAATGGTGCCCCTACACCTCAATAAACCATAGTAAACATACATCAGTTCCTCCAGAGGCTAACTCTCTCTCTCTGAAGCACACCTCCTAGAACTAAACACACTATTCACAACGCACGAAATTGAGACTGTCATCAAAACCCTACCGAACGGTAAATCCCCTGGTCTGGATGGGTTTTCCAATGAATACATTAAAACATTTAGTAACATTCTCTCTCTACATTTGCAAGGAGTTTTCACCAAGGCTGCAACCTCTTCCCCACTCCCTTTTGAGATGCTGAGAGCCTTTATAGTTACACTTCCCAAACCAGGGAAAGACTCTACCACACCAGCCAACTTCAGGCCAATCTCCCTTCTAAACGCGACATAAAAGTGTACGCTAAGCTACTAGCCAAGCGTATAACCAAACTCCTCCCCTCCCTTATAAAACGGGACCAGATGGGATTTGTGAAGGGGCAACAGACCTCGGATGCCACCAGAAGGCTTGTAAACATTATTCATTTTGCTGAAAAAACAGAACGCCTTCTCTACTATTATCTATTGATGCAGAGAAGGCATTCGATAGGGTTCACTGGGGACATATGTCATCAGTGCTCTCCAAATTTGGGTTCCAGGGCCCTATTCTCAATCCAATGCTAGCACTATAATCATGCCCCTCCGCCCAGGTGTACACATCTGGCCTCCAATCCAAAAGCTTTAATATTTCCAATGGGGCTCGACAGGGTTGCCCTTTATCCCCCTCCATCTTTAACTTGATGATAGAGCCCCTTGCGGAAGCGATATGTTCACACCCCTCAATTGCAGGGTTTCAACCAGAATCCAGCCAACATGTAATAAATCTATTTGCGGATGATATAGTTCTCCTTTTGACAGACCCAGTTATCTCTCTCCCTCACGCCCACAATGTCCTAACATAATTTGGCATAATTTCATACAATAAGGTAAACTTTACAAAATCTCTCATTCTAGATTTAGGAATACACAGGCACAATAGACTGGAACTCGAGCAAGCACTTCCCTACAAATGGAATGATCATGGCATTCCATATTTAGGAATAATATTAACAGCCAAGACTTCGTCCTTAGCTAGTGCGAACCTCAAACCACCCATCATCAAGATAGAAAACCAAAGAACTGTCCTGGATAGGGAAAATAGCATCATTCAAGATTACAATTCTACCCCAAATTCTATACATGTTCCGAGCCCTTCCCATCTCCATCCCCTCCCACTACCTTCAAACACTGTCGAGTGTTATGTGGAAATATATGTGGGGAGGGAAAAAAGCTAGATGCTCACGCTCCAACCTTATGATCCACAAACAAGTGGGTGGAGCAGAATTAACAGATATTTGTGACTATTATTGGGCTGTCAGACTAGACCAACTTAAATGGTGGTTCAATACAGGTAATGTACCTCTGTGGGTGGAGCTGGAGAGATCCTTCGCCCCAACAAAGGATCTACGAGAATTCCTAGTAGGAGACGTATGGGAATCATGAATCACTCGAGATCTTTCCCCCTCTATCCAAGTCTCCATTCAAGCTTGGAGATTCTTAAACAGTCAAGGAGGCCCCAAAACACTGGTAGAGGATCTTCATGTGCCACTGCATATGCTAGAAGCAAAAATACCCATGCTATCTACTAAACCATTCCAATGCTGTGGTATTAATTCAATACAAGACTTCTTTGTCAACTCTACCACAAAAAGTGTAGAGCGTTTAATAATGGAATATAGCATACCTAGGAAACTACACTTCTCATGCACAAGAATATTGCACTTCTTGAGCAAACACCCCATCCCTAAGATAAAACTCCCTCCTAAAGTATGGCAATTCTACTCATCTACAGTATAGACCAGCAAAGGTAGAAGGTTCTTTTATAACTTTATACCAGAGAAACAAATATTTTGCAAAACCACCACTCTTGTTAAATGGGAACAGGATCTAAAAGTTACATTTACAGCGGATCAATGGAAATCTGCCGTTAAAAGTATCTCCAGAGGCGAAGCCGGACCAATCGGTAATGCTTGAATAGAGCTCCGCTTCAGCAAGTACCACGCAGACCAACACAGCGCGATCGGGGCTCCACAGCTATTACCTGTCAGTTCCCTACTAATCAGGGCACTCCCCAGACTCAGAGTGATGGTACTCAGAGGCTCGAAACAGAAATTCAAGACCAGAAACATCAGGGACGCTCTCTCCCGGCCAGGATCCAAGATGGTGCCGGTGCCATCTCCGCAGCCCAGCACTCCCCACCCAGCAAAGGTCACACAGCGCTCCCAACAACAGCCAAGACACAGCTGTGAGTCTGATTCAGACACTGACAGTGTGCAGACAGTCATACAAGCTAGTATGTTCGCTAAATTAAAAACATGTTGCAGAAGGCTTAAAACAAACCTCTGACCACATCACAGATAATCTGACTAAAGAGATCAGGGCGGTCAGGGTTCATGATCTGGAATGCAACACAGCTGAAATTGAGAACCTGAAAGACAAAAATTTGGAGCTGCAAGGCAGATTAGAGGACTATGAGAAAAGGGCCAGACAGCCCTATCTTAGAATTAGAGGGATCCCAGAAACGGTCATAGACCTACAAACCACTATGCTTGCTCTTTTCCAAGAGCTACAGGCAGCAATCCCTTTAGAGAGACTTGAAATGGACCGGGTACACAGTGCCCTCTCACCCCGCAAAGACAACGGCCCTCCCCGGGACATAATAGCTAAATTGCACTATTACTACACTAAAGAACAGTTACTTGCGGCAGCCAGAGGCAGAGAATCTCTCTCCTTTCAAGGCCATTCCTACTAAATCTTCACTGACCTCTCACCAATAACCATGGCTAAGAGAAGAGCCTTAAAGCCTCTCCTCCAAACCCTACAACACAAGATAATGTATCACTGGGGTTTCCCCTTCTCAGTTCACTTCACAAACCTAGAAACCAAATACACTTGTCGTTCAGCAACAGAGCTACAATAAGCACTGCAAGATCTGGGCCTACTGAGAGGGACCCCAAACACTGACAATCCCCATAGATGCTCAGCCACCAGATCTCCCCAAAAACAGCTACCGCGCACCATTCAAATGGTTCCCATTTAAACTTCCACAAGTGAGGCCGTTTTGATAATCATGCAACCAATGAGGTAGACTCAATGGACTGAACACCCTTTGTGGCAAACCCACCTTTCTGATCTGCCCGCAAAGACCCATTTGTCTTCACACCAGTTGGAACACTTTACTTTCCCTATGGACTCCCACGTTCACCTGAGCACTGCACCACCGATCGTGGATTATCTTCACTAGATTCCTAAGGGCCCTTTTCATATCGTCGCTCTCTCTTCCGTGAACCACATAAGTCTCTTCGGGAACCCACCCCGCTCCTGCAACTCTATCTGCCACCCCATCTTAAGCTGGGGTATGATGCGGCCATGGACATGAACTTTTCTCCTGAACAGGAACAGAAGACACTTCCACTGCCCCCTTAACGTTGATGCCACTTTGATGCCAATATCAGCGCCAGCCATGTCTAAATTCAGCTGATGTCAGCATCGGGTCTCCCATTGTCCAAGAAGCTCACCTTATCTAGCGATCTGTACATGCTTAACTACTTTACTCAGTTGGGGCCTCCCTTGCCCTCAAAGTTACTTTTCGCCAGGTTTAGTTAACAACTCTCTTGATGCAATGAGTGCCCGGCTAAAAGTGTTCTGCATCAGTTATAGTGTCCATGTTTCCCAGCAGGGTTATTCCGCTGGAATTCTTGCACTCCCATTCACTGCCCCTGGTTCTCTGCCACTTTTATGTAGAGACTTAGCGGCAGTACAGGAGTCACTGGGGAGATGTTAGACACCCCCCCATGCTGCCTCCCAACCCGCTTACTAGGATGTTTTACCTTACCAATGCCTTTTTCTGCTGGGTTTAACCTTTTCTCTCTTGTTTTCCCTTGTTTAGCACGGTCTCTCCTTTCTCCCCCTCCTAGTTCGGTGGATGCGGATGTGATCTCGAGGTCAACTGAGTCGCACAGGTATGATCAAGATCTTACTGCACTTTTGTCATGGCCCCCCTGAACGTTTGCACCCTGAACGTTCAGGGATTTAACATACCCCATAAATGCATGATGGCATTAAGAGCTCTTTCATCAGTTAAGATACACATAGCATGCCTGCAGGAAACACATTTTACAGGCAAAAACACACCGAAATTCCTGCATGCTTGCTTCCCCCAATTTTACTCAGCCTCAGCCACTACTAAGCAATGCGACACTCTCATAGCCTTTCACCACTCTACCCCCTTCACCCTCTCTCACCAGATCAAGGACCCCGATGGGAGATATCTGCTCCTCACAGGCCATATATCTGACTCAGCAGTGACAATAGAACCATATTACGCCCCCAACCAACACCCAACCCCTTTTCTCTCTAACCTTCTAGGGGTTGTAGACTAATATAAATTTGGCACAGTTATACTTTGCGGGGACTCAAACCAAACCATGCTCCCTTTCCTGGACAAATCCCCACCAGCTCCCTCCTGCAGCCCAACCAAGCTGTCATTTCAGCAGCTCCTTGCTAAACATTCCTTAACAGACTTGTGGCGGGAACTCAATCCCACCAGTAAGAAGTTCACATTTTACTCCAACCTGCACAACTCCTTCTCTCGCATAGTCCATATTTTCTAGCCTCCAGCATGTCACCTGAAATTCTTTCCTTGACGTTCATTCCCTTCACCTGGACCGACCACTCTGTGCAGTCTGCACAACCATATCCTCCCTAGTGCCTGGATTCCATAATACGACCTGGTGTATCAATGACACCATTTTGACCCACCCATCATTTAAACTGGACGTTGAATTGGCCCTCAACGACTACATACTTAACAACTCCTCAGCAGACATTGCAGCTTTGACCTTATGGGAAGCCCATAAGCCCGTTATAAGTGGCAAGCTAATACAACAAGTATCAGCTTTAAAAAGAGATCGTAGAAACCTTTATAAAAAATTGGACACAAATATTAATTCCTGCTATACTGCCTTTCAAAATGCCCCCAATCCCACAACTAAGACAAATTTAGATAAGGCCCGACTTGAATTTGACCTGTTTTTGACCGATTCAGCAAGCAAGAACCTCCGCAAATGCCAACATATGACATATCTTAAAGCCAACAAACCTGACACCTTAATGGCCCACTCTCTACGTACCATTAATAGGAACTCCACCTCTATCAGACTGAAAACCTCACATGACTCCTACACCAGCAATCCAGTGAAAATCCTAGAAATATTTTGCTCCAAACTAGCCAAATGATATACTACCGCCCAAGACTTGAATCATACTCAAGCGGATAAACTCTTCTCTCAAATATCTCTTCCTACACTGAATCAAGCACAACGGGATAGGCTTGAAAGTCCCATCATGGACACTGAGGTAGTATCAGCCATTAAAACTCTTAAACTTCATAAACGTCCGGGACCAGACTGATTCTCGGCTAGCTACTACAAAAACTTCACCTCAGTTCTATCCCCTATGCTCACTAATGCCTTTAACTCTCTCTTAGACGAGCACTCCTTTAGACCAGTCTCATTGACAGCTATTATTGCTATGCTGCCTAAACTGGGCACAACTCTTCCTCCTGGTCCAATTACCGCCCCATATATCTCCTAAATATCGACATTAAGCTGTTGCTGAAAATACTTGCCACACATCTAAACTCTATCATGGGCGACTTAATACACAGTGATCAGACAGGTTTCATCCCCCTTCGCCAGATGGGAGACAACATTAGACGGACCCTACTCCTCTCCCACGCCGCTAAAGCAAGATGCATCCCAGCATGCTTTCTATCCCTTGATGTTAGGGAAGCTTTCAACTCCATCTCCTGGTCTTATATGCAATATACCCTCCACAGATGGGGATTTGGACACATTTTCTGACCTGGACCTCTTCTCTATATCACAGCCCCAAAGCATATATCAAGTACATGGGTTATAAATCTGCACAATTTAACATACAAAGCGGTACCAGGCAGGGATGCCCCCTATCCCCTCTACTTTTCTCCCTCCTGATTGAACCCCTGGCACACTTAATACGAGCTGATCCTAACATCAATGGCATAGAGCTAGGCGGCCACCAACATAAAACTTGCCTATTCGCAGATGACATACTCATATTCCTGTCATCACCCCATGTTTCTGCTCTTAAAATCATTTGCCAAAATCTCAGTCCTACACATAAATCTGCATAAATCAAAAATCTTGAACATCTCTCTCTCCCCCTGGACCTTCAACTGGCCAAGACCTCCCTAACCTTTTCCTGGGTCCCACACTATCTCACCTACCTCCATGACAGACCTTTTTTCAGCCCACTCTCTCCTTCTTGAAACATGTATCCAGCCTTTTGACACAATGGTCCACGCTCCCTATCTCCTGGATAGGCAGAATCAATGCCATTAAAAATGGCTGTTTTGCCCAATTTTTTGTACCTATTCAGGGTACTACCCATACATATCCCAGCTTACTTCTTACGCTTAGTCCAACGTAGAATAATGTCCTACATATGGTTTAAGACTAGACCCCAAGTCTTTAAATCCACCCTGTTTACCCCAAGACTGAGAGGTGGTCTAGGAGTCCCCAATTTTTCCTCGTACTACCATGCGGCACAGATCTCACAGCTAACTAAATACCACATCGCTAAAGAAACCCCGCTATGGGTAGCAATTGAATGGGTAAACTCCGACCCCATCTCTGTAGCCAACCCTCTATGGCTTAGTCCAAGAGATCAAACCTCTATAACAAACCCCATTACTAAGCACTCCCTATCCATGTGGGATAAATACAAAATTGTCATACAACCTGCAATCTCCACACAACCCACTCCTCTCATTTCTTAGAAATCCAGTCATTACCCCAGCCTGGGACTCACCATCTAGCTTCAATGCCTGGCTGACTACGAACTTATTTACATTTCATTGCCTGGTCTCCGCCTCATCCTTACTTCCCTTTCCACTCTATGTGAATCCTTTGACCTACCTAGGTCAGAACTCTTCAGATACCTACAAGTGAAAAACTTTTTCTCTCCACTCACTAGAGGAGTACCACTAAATCGCTTCACTCACTTTGAAAGCCTTTGTAAGAATGACCAATTATAAGGTCCTAACACTCTGGTACCTTGTCCCAGCTAGAATAGCTAAATTCGTTCCATCCTATTCAGATAGATGCTTCTGGGGCTGCAATAATTTAGGCACACATTTTCACACATGGCGGGAATGCCCGATAGCTCAGACTTTCTGGAAAGATATTTTTGACCTAGCTTCTAAAGCTTTGGAAATCAACATCAGGGCTGATCCAATAATCGCACTCTTAAACCTTAAACCGGCGGAATTGACCCGTACCTAATTTCAACTACTCTTACACCTTAACACTGCCGCCAAGCAGACCATTGCGAAGGCATGGAAGTCCCCGTTCTTAGTAGTGGCTGAGGCTAGGGGCAGAATGAACAGAGCGCTTATGCACGCCAAAATGGAGGCTATCGAAAATAGCAAAATCCATAAGTTTGAGAGTTGATGAATTTCTCTATAACAATCATACTTTGTTTTCACCTCATACCGGACTCACACCCCTCCCTTCTCTTCCTGGATTCAGATCTAGGGAGGCTAGCAATAATACTCAGTTACCTATTGTATTCTAGCACCTTATACCTCACCCTGAGAGACCCTGTTTACCTGTCTCCTCCTTCTCTCCTCTCGTCCTCCCATTCCTTTCCTTAGCTCATCTTGTTTCCACCACTTGATTCTTTAACCAGTTAACAACCGCCCTATAGTCAAATGACGGCTACAGGGCAGTTGCTTACCTCTGGGAGGGTGTACAATGACTTCCTCCCATGAATGCGCGTCACGCGCGCACCCTGGGGTGCGCACTCGGGAAAATCCGTGATGGATCGTGGTGAATGGCCGCTCACAGCGGCTTTTTACCGCATGATTGCTCCGTCAAATGATGGAGCGATCACATGTAAATAAGCCAGCATAAGTTACGGCTTTTCTTTACCCTCTCCGCACCGATCGGTGCAGTGTGTGAGGAGAGGGGGAGAAAGCAGATGCAGCAGCGCTGTGGGCAGGATGTGTAGTGCCCATAGCGCTCCTATGTGCCAGGCTGCACCCCACATCCATCCATCCAGCCTCACCTAGCCAGCCATCCTCGCCCAGCCAGCCATCCATGCTAACCCACCCAGCCATCCTCACCCAGACATCCATCCATCCATCCATACTCACCCACCCAGCCATCCTCACCCAGCCACCAAACCATCCATCCATGCTCAGCCATCCTCACCCAGCCATGCTCACCCATCCTCTCCCTGCTCTCATGCGTACTCACATTGCGTACTACCACTCAGATCATCTTGGAGACAGGGAGGGCTGGGCAGGCAGGGAGAGCTGGCCCACTCAATCCAAGCAGGCTTTGTATGCAGTGTGCACAGGAAATACATAGCTTTCCGTGATTGGCTGGTTGTTGTATACTGGGATTGGCGATTCTGAGGGAAGGCAGTCTATCTGGTGAGCAGATACATGTGGTGGTGAATACAGTACAGCACCAGTATCTGTACATACAGTACAGCACAGCACCAGTATCTGTACCGATTCATACAGTAGGGTGGGTTTATTGTCTTATCCTTCCTTTCAGCTTTAGAGTGAATTAGGAAAAGTTTAATCCACTTGCACTGTTTTATGTTTACATGCTTGATGACAAACAGCCTTATGTTTATAAGTGACAGTTTTCCTGCTAAGTACCTGCATGTCATAAGCATTTGAATTATAATTACCATATTGAAATCAAATCTGATGTTTATCATTTCTATTTGGTGTGCGTTGGAAGAGGGGTAGTCTTATACGACGAGTATAGCCCAAACCCTGTATTTTAACAGGAAAAGTAGGGGGTCGTCTTATACACCCAGTCGTCTTATACGCCGGAAAATACAGTATATGTGTAGTTTATGCTCCTGGAACACCTGATGGCTCTCCCTACATGGGCCTCTATATGTGGCCAGGCTGTGTAAGAGTCTCACACATGGGGTATCGCCATAGTCAGGAGGAGTAGTAGAATGTGTTTTGGGGTGTAATTTGTGGTATGCTTATGCTGGGTGTTTTAAATAACCTGTTAATATATGACAAGTTTGTGGGGAAAAAAAAGGAAAAAAAATCTTCATTTTGCAAAGAATCGTGGGAAAAAATGACAACTTCAAAAAATTCACCAAGCCTATTACTAAATACCTTGGACTGTCTACTTTCCAAAAAGGGGTAATTTGGGGGGTATTTGATTTGTACTTTCCTGGCTTGTTCGGGTCTCAAAAAATGATATAGGTACTCAGTACATCAGGTGTGATCAATATTCAGTGATTGGCACCATAGCTTGTACACTCTATAACCTTCACAAAGACCAAATAATATACACTAATTTGTTTTGTTTTTTTACCAAAGATATGTAGCAGTATAAACTTTGGCCAAAATTTATGAAGAAAAATTACTAATTTGTAAAATGTTTAACAGAAACGAAGAAAAATGCATTTTTTTTTACAAAATTTTTGGTACTTTTTTAATTATAGCGCAAAAAATAAAAAACCCAGCGGTGATTAAATATCACCAAAAGAAATCTCTATTTATTCTCTATTTGCTTCTGCTAGAACTTCCTGGCAATCTCACCACATGTAAAGACAAAATGCAAGGGTCTAGTGCTCTCTGTCTTAAAACTTTATTATTCCAAAGAAGATAAAAGATGCAAACTCACATTCTGTGGCACAATATAGCTTCTTTGGAATAATAAAGTTTTAAGACAGAGAGCACTAGACCCTTGCATTTTGTCTTTACATGCAGTGAGGTTGCAAGGAAGTTCTAGCAGAAGCGCTCAAGGGGAGCATCATCGGGAACCATTACCAGCTGCCTGTTCAATCCCATGGTGGGGATAGATGCTCTTTTTCACTCATAATGAGGTGAGCGGTTAGACTAACTGGTGGAGGATATCTCAGCATGCTGGCACTTTTCCAAAGACTTTGTTTGCACATTATTGGGAATAAATTTCTTTGGACCCATTTGTATTTACTGTGAAATCACCTGTTGCTGCACTTTTCACAGAGGCACTGTTTGAATATATTGAATCATTTGATAGCACTTTATATTTGTAGTTTTGCACATGTCAGATTGCTCATCTGGGTGCTTTAGGAAGCATCAGCTGATGCTAAGCACCCAGTTTTGACACTTTCTTGTGATATTTTGCACAAATTGTTTGACACTTTATGAGATGTTTTGCACAGAATTTAGATTTAAGAGGATTGAGGTGTGTGTTTATACACACAAACTGGATTAGCTCTGCACCTGTTTTACCCAAGGTAGATTAAAAGGAAACAGCAGCTGCCGCTGTGTGTCAAGGGATGCTGTACAGCATTGGATAATGGTGTCACAATGTAAGAGTACCCCGTGGCATAGCAAAGATGAACAGATGCTGGATCAAACAACTTACATTGCACCCCTGGCTACAAAAATGTATAAAAATACAAACATGCATAGCATTCCAAACCAAGAATATATCCTGGGTTATGTCTGTTTTCCAGTACCATTTTATAAATTCTAAACAAATCCCTTCCCTTGCCTTAGAAAGAGAGGAGGTAAATGCAAAATGTCTGGGCACAGTAGACTAAAATAGAAATACCCTATTGCACTCACAAATCTAAAGTGTTCAAGCTTATCAGTCTTTCTTATAGGGATGCAGGAGATGTTCATAGCTATTAGTAAATGACCCTTAAGGATTTAGAAAGATCTGCAATAGAGAAATCATGGAGCAAATTATGGTGGGGACAAGTTGTGGGTGTTTCCACCACTTATCGAACACAAACAGTTTAACACTGTGACATATGTGATAAAACTCAAACCTGTAATCACATACTGTATACAAATGCAAAGTTGACAAAGTTTATTGGACACATCATGAAGTATATTGCATGAAAAAAAAAAAAAAAAAAAGATTTTAATGATAAAAGGGGAAGGAAAAAGAATATATGATGTTGTTGTTACTGAAGTCATAAATGTAGTTGTTACAGACTATATGTTTAAAAAAATGATTAAATCTAAATATGAAACATTGTTGTTTAATATTCCAAACAGCTTTCTAGAAACAAGAAGACAAGATTAACTCTCTAGGGTGAACTGCTAATTCAAGACTTTTATTCATAAAATGATGTTCACAGTGTGCACTGATTACCACAGAATTTCTAATGCCTTTCATACAACGCTGTGCTTAATCATAAGTCATCTTTATGAATAAACTTTGATTAAATGCATTACAGGTTTTGTGGTACTCATAGCATGCTGCGGCCAGATTTTTCAGAATAAACATCCTTATAGTGTGAATATTGTGTTCTTGCATTTGTTTACAGTGTGCCACACTTTAAAATGTTTTTTATTTTTTATTTTAAACTAAAACATTTTAATATGTACATGCATTTTTTTAGATAATCACATCTTTACCTCACAAAACATTATGTGCACTTACTATGATATGTAGTCGTATTGGCTTACTGTGTATATGCATTGATCTTTACAATGTGCTGAATATTGGGCATGGCCTAAAGGGGTTAAATCAGAGGCCTAACTAGAAACTTTAGGGCCCCCCCCCCCACCCTCACATTATGGTCCACAGCGTTCCCTTTTACATTGCGGTCCACAGTGTTCCCCTTTACATTGCGGTCCGCAGCATTCCCCTTTACATCAGAG
>BLSH010420713.1:958966-971695 GCA_018402905.1 Glandirana rugosa
ATCTGTGAGTCATAACATGACGAGAGGTAAGGAAGTGTTTGTTTGACGGAGGACGATGTCGGTTTACAAATTTTAAAAATGAGCTCCTAGGTCTCGTGAACGACGGTAAAAAGACGTGGGGTCAAAATACGTATCCGACACCTTTGTTCCGATACACTCAGTTGATACCGGGATAACCCATACTATTTATCCGGTGTGATGGTCTCTAGACTCATCTTCTTAGTCTCTTGTTCATATGTTAGATTTTTCTCCCGAATCTCCAGTATTACAAAGTTTCGTGGAATTCAATATAATCTATGTTCACTATACGTTAAATCTCGTTTTCTCTAAAGAATAGACTCTGGGGGGCAAAGGTTTTGACTTCGACTTGACTTTGATAAATCTGCCTGCTTTCCGAAGAAATCTCTTTTGCTCTAAATTGCATATCACTTGTATCTAATATAACTTAAGGTGCTTTGAAACATTATGACCTCTAAGCCCTCTTTTTAGATTGTATACTTGTTCTCTGATTCTTCTACTCAGATCTCTGGTAGTGTGGCCTATTTATCATACCCAATAGGGCCATAGTTGACTCACATAGCCTTGTTTCCACAGCCTATGCATAAAACTGGGGTGCAGAAAAATGGCAGCAAGTGCTCTGGATCCTCGAGTAAAAATTTTAAACATTTGGCTGTAGCAGGAGGCAGTTTGTTTGTGAAGGAATGGAGAGCAGTACAATACTGAGTGTCTACAGGCAACAGTGAAGCATGTTGGAGGTTCCTTGGAGTTTAGGGCTGCATTTCTGCAAATGGAGTTGGAGATTTGGTCAGGATCAACAGTGTCCTCAATGCTGAGAAATACAGGCAGATACTTATCCATTATGCCATGCCATCAGGGAGGCGTGTGATTGGCCACAAATGTATTCTTTAGCAGGACAATTACCCCAAACATAGCCAATGTCATTAAGGACCATCTTCAGTGTAAAGAAGAACAAGGAGTCCTGGAAGTGATGGTTTGGCCCACACAGAGCCCTAACCTCTACATTATTGAGTCTGTCGGGGATTGCATGAAGAGACATAAGGATTTGAGGCAACCTGCATTAACAGTAGATTCCTGGTGAGTTCTCAAGATGAACAACCTACTTGCCAAGTTCCTTCAAAAACTATGTGCAAGTGTACCTAAAAGAGTTGAAGAATTGATGCTGTTTTGAAGACAAAGGATAGTCACATCAAATATATATTAATACTTCTATTTCTGAAAGCATTCCTAATTTACAGCATTTTTTCACACCTGCCTAAAACTTTTGAACAGTACTATAATAGTTATATGGAAATGTATCAATTCACATTAGCAGCACTTGCAGAAAATTGGCTTCTCTGCACCTGAAAGGAGGGAGAAGAGAAAAGCATTGACAGTCACACTACTACCTCTTGCATGTGCTGTGGCTATATAGCTGGCCACTGTGAAATAGGATAGGGAGATTTGCCCTGCCTCTAGACAGTTTTTCTTGACCCTCGGTTTGTCCTGCAGAACCTGCTCACCCCCTTCGCATGTAGCAATTAACTCTCCTTACACATGTGGGTGAGATCTACTTCACCCTGTACACTGGATACCTTTCACGCCTGAGCATGCTCATCAAAGCCCAGGACCAGGCAGGAACTGCAATTATGTAAAAAATGTAACATTATGGCAGTTCCGCAACTTGTGCAGTAGTAAAGCATACAGAGTTTATCTGTAAAAAATCTTGTCCCATGGCACTACACACTGTAACCCGATGTGGGTTGCATTAGGAGGGACTTGCTGAGCCTGCACCCACTCCATCAGTCCAGTGTACCTCTGTTACCTCACTCCCAGTAACAAAATAGGGTCCTGCCAAGCACTAGCACAGACCTCATGCATGCTCAATATTAACTCCTTCACTTCCCATACCTATGTGATCAGGTCAGGGATCTCCATAACACGGGGCTCGACTCCAGACAGTGGCCCCCTCACTACCGGAGGACCTGTCACCTTACCAGGTACCACACTAACAAATGGTTGCTCTGTGCCTTAAACTTGTGCTTAGTTACTCTTATCAACTACATTTCTCTTCCTTGTCTTGCTGAGTTAACCCTTTCGTAACAGTGTTATTTAATTCCCCTTTGTGCTTTATAGACCCTGGTTCTTTAGCCACTTGCCAACTATGTCATAATGAAAAACCCGGCCGCAAGGTGGATCAGTTGTTCTGGGAAGGCTTACTATAACATCCTCCCAGAATTGCGTTCCTGCGCGCCCCCTGGGGCGCGCACCCTGGAGCATCCGTGACCACCAGGTCCGGGAGACCCGGCGCATCACAGATCACGGTAAATGGTCACTCGCAGCGGCCGTTTACCACGTCAAATGACAGAGCAATCAGATGCAAACAAGCCGGCGATTATCCGGCTTGTCTCTCCCGTCTCCGCACCGAGCTCATCCATCCAGCCTCATCAAATGCTCACCCATCCAGCCTCATCCATCCAGCCACATCCATGCTCACTCATCCAGCCTCATGCATCACCCATGCATCCGTGCTCACCCATGCATCCGTGTTCACCCATCCACCCATGCATCCGTGCTCACCCATCCACCCATACATTCGTGTTCACCCATTCAGCCATGCTCACCCATGCATCCTTGTTCACCCATCCAGCCATGCTCACCCATGCATCTGTGCTCACCCATCCAGCCATGCTCAGCCATCCAGCCTCATCCGTGCTCACCCATGCATCCGTGTTCACCCATGCATCCGTGCTCACCCATGCATCCGTGCTCAGCCATCCAACCGTGTTCACCCATGCATCTGTGCTCACCCATGCATCCGTGCTCAGCCATCCATCCGTGCTCATTCATGCTCTGCCATCCATCTGTGCTCACTCATGCATCCATGCTCACCCATGCATTCATGCATGCTCACCCATGCATCCGTGCTCACCCATCCATGCATGCTTACCCATCCATGCATGCTCACCCAACCATTTGTGGTCACCCATGCATCCGTGCTCACCATACATCCATGCTCTGTCATCTGTGCTCACCCATGCATCTGTACTCACCCATCCATCTGTGCTCAGCTATGCATCCATGCTCAGCCATGCATCCATGCTCAGCCACACATGTGTGCTCACCCATGCATCCGTGCTCTGCCAATCATCGGTGCTCACCCATCCATGCATGCTCACCATGCATCCATGCTCACCCATGCATCCATGCTCATCCATCCATCTGTGCTCAGCCATCCCCATCTGTGCTCAGTCATCCCCATCCACGGCTCGTCCACCCCCATTCATGCTCATTTATGCCTCATTCATGCTCATCCATACCACATCAGTTCTCATCTGTGACACATCCATGCCACTACAGTGCCCATCCGTGCTGCTAGTCAGGAAATTAGATGTATAATTTATGTCCCTGGAACGCCTGATGGTGCTGTGTAAAAGTCTCACACGTGGTATCGCTACACTCAGGAGTAGTAGAATGTGTTTTGGGGTGTAATTTGTGATATGCATATGCTGCGTGTGAGAAATAACCTGTTAATATGACAATTATGTGAAAAAAAACAGAAAAAACATCTTCATTTTTCAAAGAATTGTGGGAAAAAATGACAACTTCAACAAACTCGCCAATGCCTCTTACTAAATACTTTGGACTGTCTACTTTCCAAAAAAAGAGGTCATGTGGGGATATTTGTACTTTTCTGGCTTGTTAGGGTCTCAAGAAATGAGATAGGCCATCAGTACATCAGGTGTGATCAATTTTCAGTGATTGGCACCATAGATTGTAGACTCTATAACTTTCACAAAGACTGAAACATATAAACTTATTTAGGTTATTTTTACCAAAGATATGTATCAGTATACATGTTGTTGGCCAAAATGAATGAAGAAAAATGACTAATTTGCAAAATTTTATAGCAGAAACCAAGAAAAATGCATTTTTTTCCCATTTAAAGCGCAAAAAATAAAAACCCCAATGGTGATTAAATACCACCAAAAGAAATCTCTATTTGTGTGAAAAAAGGACAAACATTTCATATGGGTACAGTGTAGTATGATGGAGTAATTGTCATTCAAAATGTGAGAGCATTGAAAGCTGAAAATTGGTCTGGTTAGGAAGGGGGTTTAAGTGCCCAGTGGTCATGTGGTTAGATACGCCAGAACCAATATACACCCCTTTGAATAACCTCAGACCAGCCCCAGAACAGTTAATTTAACTTTACTGAAAATATTCCAAAATGACAGTCCAGTTTAAAGAAAGCCCAATCACTAATCCTAAATAGTAATCAATCAGAGCAAATAATAATGATGAATTAAAGCAGCTGAACACTCAGGGTTAAAATATCAAACCCCAACATAAATGTAAAAGTAAAAGTAATAGTACAGCGTTAAGAACAACAACTCATTGCACACAATGAAATATAAACATTCATAAGGAGCAGGGCACACAGATTCCCAAAGGGTGTCTACTTATGCTTCTACATGTATTCGTGCAGGGGAAATCATGCAGAGCCTCCACCACAGATAGCGCTAGCAGCTCACCTCAATATATTCCCATATAGGGTTAAAATCACTTGAAATCCTCATCAATGGAGTCAGTACATCTGGGAGCAGACAACCAGCAAAGGCAGCAGGGACATGTATAGATCTGATGGTCTGGTTCTCCTCAATAAGTACACTGAAGCTCCAATAAACATGGTACATACAATAAAAATAGATATATAGTGCTCTCTGAATAGAACTGTTTATTTAAAAAGCCATAAATAAAAACTTACTGTAGTGTCTGGTGTACGAGTGTTCCTTTACCCCGACACAAAATCTTAATGAATTTCAGACATATGTCAATATACAAAAGTATGTTAGGACTTTAAATATTAAAAAGTACTTTCTCTCGAATTCCATAAATAGGAAATCAATAGGAAATCAATAACTGACGGAGGTGTGCATTCAACCTTCATAATAAATCTACTTTTAATCCTCCCAATTTATGTTTCAATACTTCTTTATTATTATGATTTCAGATAAACATAACATAACAAAAGACAGTGAAAGAGATAGGACTGTACAAAAAACGTAGGTACCGGACAAAATAGCGTCATAGCTACCATAAATACATGTTAGGTACATATTGTACAGGATACAATGTCAACTACTCACAGGGCTGCCGACAACAGATATGACAATAGGTTTGCTTATAACTTCAGTCCCCATGGTATCATGTTGGTAGCAAGAGGCGAACTAGTATACTTTTATCCCACGCCATAGATAATAAACCTGCAAATAACATGCTCGACATAACCATAACAGTAGGCGTATTCATATTACTTCAATGGTCAAAATAATCCGAACATTTCCCAGATGTGGTTATCTCATGGCCCCCCATCCCGTGCACCCCACTGGGAGCACGCTGTGCCCTGTGGGATGGAGGAGCATGAAGACTAAATGAGATCATAATATCATAATGGGTGACTTATCTAGAGTTGACCAAACTAGTATGATACATAACTTCTACTATACACGTACCTCAGATAGGGGGGAGAAGGGGGAAAGGGGGAGGGAGGGGAGGAACCAGTAGCAGGTCCTAATTCCAGTCTTAAAGAGTACTAGAGTTGAGCGAACCCGAACTGTAAAGTTCGGGTTCGTACCGAACTTTGGGGTGTCCGTGACCCGGACCCGAACCCAAACCCAGACATTTGAAAAAAAGTTTGAGTTCGAGTTCTGGGTTTGGGTATTTGATCACGCATGTTGAATAGCTGCAGGGCAGCCAATCAACAAGCGTTTCACTGGTTTTCCCTAGAAGCCATCACAGCCATGCCTACTAATGGCATGGCTGTGATTGGCCAGTGCATCATGTGACCCGGCCTCTATATGAGGCTGGAGTCACAGTGCTGCATGTCACATGCTCTCTGGGTAGTGTAGGGAAAGGATGCTGCCGGTGCTGTGAGGGACAGATTGCAGATAGATAGATAGGTAGAGATTACTACTACTACTACTGCTTTTAGGGACAGATTGCAGATAGATAGATAGGTAGAGATTACTACTACTACTGCTTTTAGGGACAGATTGCAGATCTCATCCTGCATTACAGAAAGATCTGACTGAACTAGGTAGAGTCTACTGCTTAGAGGGACAGATTATTGTTCTAAAATCATCTCCTAGTTCTATAGGGTCAGGTTCCTGCTGTTGCTGTAAGGGACAGATTATTGTTCTAAAATCATTTTGCAGCCCTCTAGCACTTTCCAGGACTCTTTTACAGTCATTTTTGTGCTGAAAAGTTTGGGTCCCCATTGAATTCAATGGGGTTCGGGGTAAAGTTCGGGTCAAGTTCGGTACCGAACCCAGACTTTTTTCCAAAGTTCGGCCGAACCCACCGAACCTGAACATCCAAGGGTTCGCTCAACTCTAAAGAGTACAGTGGGGACTGTTGAGCCAGGTATCCCAGCATGCCAGGAATTTAGAAGATTTGGACATTGTGTATGCTAAGATTTTTTCCATCTCGCACTGGTAGTTGAGAGTGCGTATTGTGTCTGTATAAGAGGGTACTGTAGTAGATTTCCAAAGTTTTGTGATATTTAACTTAGCTGCTAATAGGAGGTGTATTACCACAGTGTGCACTTTTAAGTGGACAGTATATATGCTTAGGTTGTAAAATCGCTAGCTCAGGATTTGGGTTGATCTGAGCCCCGCAGAGTTTGGAGATCAGAGCAAATATTTTGTTCCAGTATGATCTTAAAGATTTTGTATGATTGTATGAAGTAATGTACCAGATTCTCCACAGCCTCTCCAGCATCTGTCTGGCCTTGTCGGATATATCTTGGAAAGTCTAAAGGGTGTATAGTACCATAGGTGCAATGTCTTCTGATATTGTTCCCAATGGTTTGCACACTTTGTCGAGGCATATGTGCAGGAGAAAGCCTTACACCAGATTTCATCTGGAAAAGGTTTCCCCAAAGCTTCCTCCCATTTGTGCATAGTAGTGGATTTAAAAGAAGTTGTTTGGTGTTGTAAAATGGAGTAGAACAGCGGAATTCCCTTTGCCATTGGATTAGTGTTGCGTAGAAAAGCGATTATCGAGAGTGGAAGATCTACGTCAAGAGGGACCTTGTGGGATGAAAGGTACATCCTAATCGTTATATAATCAAATAAAATATATGAGGGAATATCGGATTTGTCTATTAGTGTTGTAAAGGAGCATATCGATGGGTCTGTATAGATATGTTTTAGTAAAGTGATACCTTTATTATGCCATATAGTGAGGTCTAGATACGGGATGAAATATTTCAATATTGCTATTGGAACTTCCACCTTTTGGACTGGCCCTTTAGGTGATACAGTTAGTGGCAATTCTGCCCAAGTTTGCAGAGATTGGAATGGTCGGGGAGCTGGAGTTAGGAGGGGTAGCTCCTATCTTAAATGCGATAAGGGCCATTTGTAGGTTGTTATGAGGAGCAGCGGCTGCTTCTATCTTAGTCCACAGTTTGTATTTAGGTGGGCTCCAGCAATACCTAAGTTGGTCTAAAATACATGCTTTATAATAGAATGTCACGTTGGGGGCCCCCATCCCTCCTGCTTTTTTATTTCTCGTCATTATACTGAGGGAGCATCTAGGTGGTTTGCGCTTCCAGATGTACTGGTTAAAGTGTTTTTGAGTGGCTACTAAAAAAGTTCTGGGTATAGGTACTGTTAACGTCCGAAACAGGTATAGAAGTTCAGGGAATATCAACATTTTCAAAACCGCTATCCTTCCCCCCGTTGTAAGACCTTGCAAATTAACCCTTTGAGGACCAAGGGACGTATTTGTCCCATGTTTTTAATTGCCTGTATCATCTGATTAACAACTTAACCACTTGCCGACCGCTGACCGCAGTCTGATGGTGATAGAGTGGCTCGTTATCGCAAACCACCATCATACGACGGCAGCTGCGATAACTAGTGCTCACTGTGTCCGGGGGGTCGCCACCGGCTACCCGTGATGGCCCCCCGCAGTGAGAGAACGGGGGTCCGTGTAAGTAAACACGGATCTCCGTTCTCATAGAGGGGGAAGGGCGATGATCACAGGCTTCCTGTATATGGAAGCCGTGATCATCCACTTTCCCCAGCCAGGGCAGCCCCCATACAGTTAGAACACGCCCAGGGAACACAGTTAACCCCTAGAGCGCCCCCTGCAGGTTATCCCCTTCACTGCCAATGGCATTTTCACAGTAATCAGTGCATTTTTATAGCACTGATTGCTGTATAAATGCCAATGGTCCCAAAAAATGTCAAAATGGTCCGACATGTCCGCCGCAATATCGCAGTACTGCTAAAAATCGCAGATTGCCGCCATTACTAGTAAAAAATACAAAAAAATAAAAACCCCAGAAATGAATTCTCATCATCCGTAAACACGGCAACTTTTGCGCAAACCGATCAATAAAAGCCAAATGCGATTTTTTTTACCAAAAATATGAGGAAGAATATAAATCGGCCAAAACCGATGGAAAAAAATTTTTTTTTTTATATTTTTTTTTGGATTTGTATTTTAGCAAAAAGTAAGAAATTTGGGTTTTTTTTGCAAAATTGTCGCTCTTCTTTTGTTTATAGCGGCGATCAGAAATGACGCAGAGGCGACAAAATGCCACCAAAAGAAAGCTCTATTTGTGTGAAAAAAAGGACGCAAATTTCGTTTGAGTACAACGTCACACGACCGCGCAATTGCCAGTTAAAGCAACGCAGTGCCGAATTGCAAAAAGTGCTTTGGTCCTAAAATGTGAAATCCTTCCGGGGCTGAAGTGCTTAAAATACTTATTTTTTTTGGTTTGAGTCAAAATATTAGTTCTTATCAACAAATGGATCTAGCTTTTTGCCAGTTGTTTCATGAAATGGCTTAGTTACGGCAACTGAAGTATACAAACTTAAAAAAAAAATGTGTGGAAATGGTTTTATTTATTGTTCAAATACATTCTTAAAGGGAAAAAAATATAATTATTTTTATATTGATGACGGTAATCTTATGGTCCTCAAAGGGTTAAGCTGCTGAAGTTGTTGTGGCAGACCGTCTAGGAAAGGCTTAAAGTTGTATTTATATAGTTGCGCGGTTTGGGCTGTTAAATGGGTGCCTAGATAGGGGATAGAGTTGGGTGTCCATAGAAAAGGAAAGCTTTTCTTAAGATTATCCTGAGTGGTATTCGAGATGTTGATACCTAGAATTTGAGACATTGTGGCATTTAATTTGTAGTAGGATATTAGGCTGAATTTGGATAGTAATGTTTGTGCTTCTGAAAGGGAGGTCGTGTGTTCGGTTAGCATAAGCATGACATCTCGGTAAAGGCCTAAGGCGTGGGTGAGTATGGAATCTCTCCACTAGAGGTTCCATCAGCAGTGTAAATATAACGGGTGAGAGGGGGCACCCCTACCTTGTCCCATTTTTTATATATATGGGGTTGGAGGAGAACCCTGACGTAAGGACGGTGGCAACAGGGTTGGAGTATAGGGAAAGGATAGCAGTCTGAAACATGCTCATTATTCCAAATTGGTTAAGAACCGCTTTAAGGTATCCCCAGTGCACCCTATCGAATGCCTTCTCTGCATCCAAAGACAGGAGCAGAGAAGGCGTTCTTGAACGTCCCGCCTGATGGATCACATTGATGAGACGTCTCGTGGCATCTGGGGCTTGTCGACCAGGTACAAACCCTACATGATCAGGATGTATCAGATATGGTAATACTGTTTGTAGTCTTAAAACTAATAGTTTGGCATAATTTTTTTTTTTTTTTCCAATAAGAATTTTATTAGAAACAATGGGTTACAAAGGTGGTACAGAGTAATGAAATATCGCCGGTAGGTAGCGTCTTACATCGGGACCTTATATCTTAGGATCCAACAATAACTGAAGATAATGATACAGTAGGTAAATAGGATCAAACAAGATTTTAGGAGAGAGAAGCGGTATACTTATGGTCGACTATCAAGATAACAAATATATCACTTATTACCTGAACGTCTCGCAGTCACCCGAACTCACATCCTCAGAACGCAAGTCTTCCGAGTAGATCAAATTAAGTTCATGTATAGTAAATGAGTTAGAGTTAGTCTCTTGTTAAATGTTTGATTGGGGTGTCAAGAAGTAGGAGTGAACTTGGCATAAATTTTTACGTCAACAATAACGAAATGGGTCTATAGCTGGAAGGGGAAGATGGGTCTTTGTTGGGCTTAGGCAGTGTCACGATAACAGCATTTAACATTTCTTGTGGAAACGATCGGGCAATATCTTCCGAAAAGCATTTATAAAATTTGTTGGTTAACCCATCATCACCCGTGGATTTTGTTATTGGGAAGTTTGGAAATTACACTACACATTTCTTGATAGTGAATGGTTGGGATATGGCCTGAAGTTGGTTCTCGTTAAATTTAGGGAGGTTGGTTTTCATTGAAAAGTCATCAATCAAGTTCTGGGTTGGCTGGGGTGTTTGTGCGTCTATGCTTAGGTCGTATAGGCACTGGTAATATGCTGCAAAGGCGTTAGCTATATCCTTGGGGTTGGCAACTGGTGCTCCTGTTTCGGAGTGTTTTATGTGTGCCATTCTTTGTTGCGCTTGTCTGAGTTTGACCTGTCTAGCCAGCCAGGACCCAGCTTTATTGTGGAGGCCATAATAGTTCCCTTTCATACACTTTAGGTTATTTTCAAATTTATATAGAAGTAATGTTCTTAATTTTTGTCTGATTTGGATAATTTCTTGGGTCCGATGAGGGTCGGGATTTTTTTTTGTTTCCTAGTTCTTTCAGGGAGAGTGTGTTTAAGACCTCTTTGATCTGCCTGGACCTCTGTTTCTTAACATGGGCAGCAATCTTAATCAATATTCCTCTCATGTAAGATTTATAGAAGTTCCATAGTATAAACCTGTTAATCTCCGGATGATCATTAAATTCGAAAAAGTTTTTATGTTCTTGCAAAATCTTTTGGTATAATCTCTTGTCTTCCAGGATAGAAGAGTTTAGTCTCCATTTCTGCGGAGGTTTTATATTAGGGCAATCAGAAAGTTCTATTGTTAAAGGGGCATGGTCCGACCAAGAGATTGTACTAATAGTTGCATTTAGGACAGATTATAAAGGGCCTTTCATCATGAACAAATAGTCTATGCGTGAATATGATGCATGTGCTGTAGACAGGTGTGTAAAGTCTTTCTCTGTTCTATGGAAACAGCGCCAAACATCATACAGTTCATGCTTATGTAGTAGGGACACAATTGCTGGGTCTGTTTTCCTAGAAGGGGTGGTAGAGTGCATTTCTGGTGATAATGCCATGTTAAAGTCTCCTCCAATGAGGAGGATTCCCTGAGCTTGATTCATAATTTCGGCAAGGAGAGGACTTAGGAATCTTTTGATCTTGAGGTTAGGGGCATATATGTTGGCGAGTGTGAATATAGTCCGATTCAGTTCGCAGATTAAAATTAGATATCTACCCTGAGGGTCCTGTGTCGATTGGATATACCGGAATCCCACAGAGTCCTTAATGGCTACCAGTACCCCACACTTCTTTTTTGGGCCGTTTGCCATGAAGACGTGAGGAAATTGTGGGAACCGTATTTGCGGGCATTTGGTCACAGCAAAATGTGATTCCTGGGCAAAAATCACATCCGCTGTAGAGGCTTTTGCTTCTCTTAGCAGGGCATTATGCTTATAAGGGCTGTTGAGGCCTTTAGTATTTATAGATATGACTTTCAAAGGCATGGTGGTGTTTGTGGTTATTTACATGTAGTGGAGACTGGAGCAGAAATGCTGTACCTGTGATCCATGTGGGTGCTGTAGATCAATGTTTCTCAAACTTTTACAGTGAAGTACCCCTGGAGATCTAAAAAAATTTCCTAAGTACCCCTGTCTTGAGAAAGTAATTTCTATTGCTTGGGTGTCATGGTTTATGTGTGTGTGTGTAATGTCAGTATATTTTTGTGATGATTTCTGTGTGTGTTTGTGATGGTTTTTGTTTGTGTGCAAAATCATTATCAAATGCAGCCTCACCAGTGCCCATCAATGCAGCCTCACCAGTGCCCATCAATGCAGCCTCACCAGTGCCCATTAATGCAGCCTCACCAGTGCCCATCAAATGCAGCATTACCAGTGCCCATCAAATGAAGCCTGATCAGTGCCCACCAATGCAACTTTACCAGTGCCCATAAAATGCAGCCTTACCAGTGCCCATCAAATGCAGCTTGATCAGTGCCCATCAAATGCAGCCTGATCAGTGTCCATCAAATGCAGCCTGCTCAGTGCCCATCAAATGCAGCCTTGCCAGTTCCCATCAAATGCAGACTTACCAGTGCCCATCAAATGCAGACTTACCAGTGCCCATCAAATGTAGCCTTACCAGTACCCATCAAATGTAGTTTTACCAGTGCCCATCAAATGCAGCCTTACCAGTGCCCATCAAATGCAGCCTTGCCAGTGCCCATCAAATGCAGCCTTGCCAGTGCCCAGCAATGCAGCCTGATCAGTGCCCAGCAATGCAGCCTGATCAGTGCCCAGCATTGGAGTCTGATCAGTGCTGAGCAATGCAGCCTGACCAGTGCCCAGCATTGCAGCCTGATCAGTGCCCAGCAATGCAGCCTTATAAGTGTCCAGCAATGCAGCCTGAACATTGCCCAGCAATGTAGCCTGATTAGTGCCCAGCAATGCAGCCTGATCAGTGCCCAGTATTGGAGCCTGATCAGTGCTCAGCAATGCAGCCTGACCAGTGCCCAGCATTGCAGCCTGATCAGTGCCA
>BLSH010420713.1:982790-1004876 GCA_018402905.1 Glandirana rugosa
GATAAGACGTGTTCCATGTCTGTTCAGAACACCCTAGGTACGGACCAAGTAAAATTATTTGCAATCGAACAGGTGTAACCGACACCTGTCCGTCGACGCGAACAGAAACTATTACGGGGGACGGTACGATATGTGTGCAAGTCTGTTATGTGACCGACGTCTCGTCCGGTCATGGAGGTTCCGTATTTCCCGTTCGAGTCCGGTACACGGGTTAAACCTCTAGATCTTCAACTTACCCCGTCTGGGTAGTCAGTCATGCACATCCACACACGTGTGTATGACAAGGTGGTACAACGACTTTACGACGGAGGACGATTCTACAACGGACAGTCGAAGAGGTCGCCAACACAGCTGTGGCACCGCCAGCACCTCAGAAGGCAGGGTTAGCATGGCCAAAATGTGGAAAAGCTTTGTCAGCAGCCCGCCACAACAAACAGCACCACTAGCTGACAGGCAACATCTTAGCAGGAGGCAGCATTTCAGCAACATGGTGGAACAGTATGTGTGCACACACCTACACGTACTGACTGATGGGTCTGCCCCATTCAACTTCTAGATCTCCAAATTGGGCACATGGCCTGAGCTTGCCCTTTATGCCTTGGAGGTACTGGCCTGCTCTGCAGCCAGTGTATTGTCTGAACGTGTGTATAGCATGGCAGGGGGCATTATCAAAGACAAGCGCAGCTGCCTGTCCACAGCCAATGTGGACAAGCTAACGTTTATTAAAATGAACCAGGCATGGATCCCACAAGACTTGTCTGTACCTTGTGCAGAATAGACATTTAGATCGGCCTCACACAGCCATTGGTATACTTGTTTTTTTTTTAATATGTCTCAATATTTTGGGGGCTACCCCAATTAGAAAAAAAAACAAACAAACAAATAACAGTGTAGGCTACCTCCTCCTCCTCCTCCACCACTGCCACTTCCACCTACACTTTCACGGTCACGGCCTAGTCAACCTCTAGGCTCCTACTCCACATCCACCTACTCCTCCTATTTTTATTTCCCTATCCACATTTGTTTGTAGGGCACTTGTCCTACTCCTTGCCCCCATTTTGGTTCCTTTTTCAGCCCTTTAGCACATTCCAGGACTTTTTTACAGCCATTTTAGTGCCCAAAAGTTTGGGTCACCGTTGACTTCAATGGGGTTCGGGGTCCGGGGTAAAGTTCGGGTCAAGTTCGGTACCGAACACGAACTTTTCCGCAAAGTTCAGCCGAACCAGACGAACCCGAACATCCAGGTGTCTGCTCAACTATTCCTGGGCTGAAGGAGGATGTAAAGGGGTAAAGAGAAAACGAAAACAATAACAACTAAACATGGGTAAGAAGGCCCTGGTGAAACCCAGGGTAAATGTCGAGCCAACACTGCTGCTGAGATTTGTGGGGGTATTGATGCAAATGAGAGCATCAAACAAGACTGTCGTGAGCTCCTGTTCCCACACTGGTCAGTTGATGTGTGACAGGAGAAGTCTTACTAGCTGGTGAAGTGGAAGAGTTACTTGGTTTACGACCATTCATTTTGCAGACTCCGGGGGAGACTCTGCTGAGAGCTCCATTTCTGCTGGAATCAGTTGCCATTCTATAAATAGTAGAATGCCTTTTTCTACACTGTAGATTGGGTAGGTCTTTCTGTTCCAGGTGACCAAAAGCTTTGTAGGGAAGCCCCAACGGTAGCTCAAGCTGTTGTTGCGGAAGACCTTAGTGAACGTTTGAAATTTTTTCCTGTTTAATGCTGTCTGCTGAGATATATCCGTAAAAAGCGAGATGTTCAAGAACTCATCTGGGACCACTGGGGATCTTTTAACTGCTGCCATGACCCTTTCCTTTACATGATAATGGTGTATGCATGCCAGAGTGTCTCTTGGGGCTGTGTCAGGCAGAAATTTTGCTTTCGGTATGCGGTGTGCTCTGTCTACGCATAGCTCTATGTCGCTTAAAGTTGTGATACAGGCTTTCATCAAGCGCTGAATAAAGTTTGTCAGTTCGTTTGGTGGGACAGTTTTGGGGATCCCCCTGAATTTTATATTGTTGCGTCTCGATCGATCTTAGAGATCAGCAAGCTTATTCTGCAGTCGTTGTAGTTCAGCATCTTGGTCAGTAAAGGCATCTACTAAGTCATTATTCGCTGAGTAGAGATCCGCCATTTTATTTTCTAAGTGAAGGATTCTATCCCCATGAGACTGTACCGTTTCTTGCAATGGGGAAAACATATCAGAGAAGTCCTTAAATAATGTGCTTCTGAGGGATATGAGCATGTTCTTCATGGTACTCTCTGATATAGTTTGCTCAGAGGCAGGGAACATATCTATTGTGGGATTGTGTATTGGAGTCTGCATCAGAGTCTGTGATGATACAGCCTGCAGGCTCAGCTCCACGTTCTCTCCCTCCCTCCGCTGCCTGGATTTTGCAGGGCTGCGGGATGTAGGTGTGGAGGGTGGGGAGGATTCCTCAGGGCTTCCCGCCTGTGTAAATTGTGCGTTGCAGGCATGATAGGGGTCGCAGCCCTCGGAGGAGCTACAGCCGGCTCTGGCGCCATCTTGCCTACCTCGTGGTTGCACCACCGGATAAAAATCTGTGAGGCGTTGTGGCTGCTTGGAGGCTTTTTGTCTCTTGCTCATCCCTGCACCGGTATCACGAGCAGTCCCCGGGTCAGATACCGCTCTATTCAGGCTCTCCTGACTGCTGTTTGTCGCTGCGGTGTGAGTGTGGGACGCCGGAGCTCACGACTAAGCAGCCATCTTCTTTGCCTGCTGGACACGCCCCCCTAACCCTCCCAATTTAGATAGCAAATATCTTGAGATCTTTAAAAGCATGTTGTTCAAGGACCTGGAAGGTCTTAAAGTAAGGAAAGTAACAGATCCCCACTACATTAGAAAAGGCATGGAATCTTTAGAGAAGCAGAAAGAAATCATCATACGCCCTGCTGATAAATTCTATCCTTAGTAAATCCTACTATCAAAATGAAATGTGTCACTTATAAATGATTAAATAAGGATCCCATGTTGCAATATAAAGATGAACTACATACCTTAATAGAGGGGGGGGGGGCAAAAATATCCTTAATAACAAGGCAGCAGAATATTTAAATCCTTTGTTCTGTAAGACCCCTACTATTTATTTTCTGCCAAAAATTCACAAAGATAGTGTCAACCCTCGGGGTAGAACAATTGTGAATGGGATTGATTCTGTGACTGCTAGGTTAGGCCAGTACATTGATTCTTTCCTTCAACCGTTGGTTGGTAAAACCGATGCCTTTCTCAAGGACACAAAGCACATTATCCAAATGAAATCCTTGAAGTGTTCTTCATCCAGTATCCTTATTGCAGTGGGTGTAAGCTCCTTATATACCATAATTACATCTTTACATAGTTGCATAGTTAGTTAGGTTGAAAAAAGACACAAGTCCATCTAGTTCAACCAAAAAAAAGAAAAAATATATACAACCATACAATCCCATATACACAATCCTTCACCTACACTTGATCTGAAGAAGGCAAAAAGCCCGCATGATCCAATTTTCTATAGCGGGGGAAAAATTACTTCCTGATCCTCCGAGCAACAGATTTTCCCTGGATCAACTTTACCTATAAATGTTAGTAGCCAGTTATATTATATACATTAAGGAAAGAATCCAGGCCTTTTTTAAAGCAATCTACTGTGCTGGCCAGAACTACCTCTGAAGGGAGTCTATTCCACATTTTCACAGCTTTAACTTTGAAGAATCCTTTCGTATTTGGAGATTAAATCTTTTTTCCTCTAGACATAAAGAGTGCCCCCTTGTCCTCTGTGATGACCTTAAAGTGAATAACTCAACACCAGGGCCACTTATGTTTTTGTACATGTTGATCATATCCCCACTTAATCTCCTCTTCTCAAAAGAGAATAAATCCAGCTCCTCTAATCTTTCCTCATAGCTGAGCTCCTCCATGCCTCTTATCAATTTGGTTGCCTCTGCACTTTCTCCAGTTCCCCGATATCCTTTTTGAGAACTGGTGCCCAAAACTGAACTTAATTGGCCATTAGGATGCCGCAGCATCGGTACAGTGGGCACTCTCTTTCTCTGATCTATCTAGGAGACACAAGAAGTTTCTCCTGAATAGTCTGTACTTCTGTTTGTCCTGGAATTATTTCTGGTACAACAAGTAGTTTTATTTACAGACCAGAGAGGTTGCTATGAGGGCACAGTTGGCATTCCAGTGGGGCCAATCTCTTTATGGCCCACTGGGAGGAGGAATCAGTTTTCAGGAATCACACCCCTGAACTTGTTTGCTGCAGGATGTTTATTGACAATCTCATTATGATCTAGGATCTAGTTTAGAGTAATTTATGCAGAAATTGAATAATAATACCAAAAATATCTCACTAACGTGGAATGTTAGTTTAGACTGGGTGATTTTTTGGACCTGGAGATTATTAAGGATGGTGACAACTTCAGGATGTGCAATTATTTTAAACCCACCAATCTCAATACATATATACCCCTGGATAGCTGCCACCATCGTCAGTGGTTATGCAACATCCCCAGGGGGCAATTTCAAAGACTGAGGTGCAATTGCACCTTTGAAGGTGACTATTTAGCTCAATCCCAGGTCTTGTCAAAAAGATTTCAACAGAAGGGGTATGATTAAACGACTTTGGATGGAGAGATTGTACGAGTAAGAATGATAATTCGACAGACGTTAGTAGCTAATAAAAATAGGGAAAAACAAACAGATAATAACAGCTTTAAATTACTATTAGACTACAACATTCAGTATAAAAAGTTTGAAAAAATCTTTTTTAAAAATTGGTCCATATTGAAACAGGACAGGGTATTAGGTCCTGTACTACCCCTGGGACTGCAGTTGATATATAGAAAGGCCCCCTCTCTGTGCAATTGTTTAGCTCCAGGGGTTGTTGATCTGCCTATACAGTTAGAAAATAGGCTGTTTTCTTTTTTGTCAGTTTCCCATGCCTGTGGTCATTGTATGCCTGGCAGGCATTCAAAGACTAATATTAAAAAGCATAAAGAATTTACAGCTCAGGCAACTTATAGACAGTATACCATCCAGAATCTCATCACATGTTCTACAGTTGGTGTTTTTTAGATGTTAGCGTGTGAATGTGGTCTACAGTATGTAAAAACCCATAATGTATCCTATAATGTATCTAAGCATTTTAGGCTCTGTTACAATAGGAATCCAAGGGGTTTAAAACACTGGAGAGGGGGGGAATTTATTAGATTTTTATTAGACAGCTGAGCTGTAGAGAATCATATTGTATATATGAAATCAAAGTATCGATTCCTATAGGCTTGAATGTCGAATGTGCCTTAAATAGTTTTATTTTTGATCGCTAATGTATTCTTTTATGGATTGATTTTTGTATATATTTATTCATTCTGTATATACATGATTTAGGATGGCCAAGGACTGACAAGTATGTTTATATAAATGTTTTATGGTTATGAATTAATATAACGTATTATGCCTTTATGAATTGTAGTGTTCATTTTAATATGTTACACTTTTAATTGGCTGTGTTTAGAGAGAGTTTTTTCCTAGTTTTCCCTCTCTTTTCTCCTTTTACTTGATAAGTGTACATTTTGTGGGCTGTCTATAAGTATCTATTGATGTTTAGGAAGACTTTCTGGCTGGGATAGTGAGGGGTTTCTAAGGCAATATAACACGTAAGCAAAGTAAGCCTCTTCCTGGTTGTGCCTGAAGTATGTATTGTTTCCATGGTAATTGATTGCGTGTGGAATCCTATGACATCCAAAGCATACTAGCTGAGAATATAAATAGGTGAGTGTAATACATGATTCCGCATCTGCTAACGAAGTCCCGCCCCTTGGGACGTAACGCATACGGAACAGGAGGAATCACGTGACTTCACCCGCGGCCATCACTGTTTTGTCTAAAATGAACGCTCGTACACCAGGCACTGGGTCACAGTGCCATGTTTGTAAGTTTTTATTTCTGGCTTTTTAAATAAATAATTCATTGTTAATAGTTAAAATAAATAGAATTGGATCATCAGATCCATACATGTCCCTGCTGCCTTTGCTGGTTGTCTGATCCCTGATGTACTGACTCCATTCATGAGGATTTCAAGTGTTTTTACCCTATATGGGAAGGCACATTTGACCCATGTGTTAAGTCAGGGGTCCATATTATGAGTTGAGCTGCTAGCATTACCGCGGTGGAGGCTCTGCATGATTTCACATGCATGAATACATGTAGAAGCACAAGTGGACACCCTTTGAAGTGGTAGTCTATACAGGTATTCTCCATGACTTAGATGTCCTCCGGAATCCCGGTTCCTCCAGCGGATTGCAAGATGAAGCAGACCTAAAACCATGAGTCGAGCTGAGCCGAGCTGAGCTGAGCTGAGAGCCCCTGGACCTCAGCCTTCCCCTTTATTTATACCACAGATGGGCTGGCCGGGACCAAAAAGCCTGTGAGCCGACCTTACATAACTTAACCCTTTCCCTCAGCTCGGGCCAGCCTCTAACCTGCTAAGGCGAATACATTGCAACCTGCCTACACACAGACTGTCAGCTCTCCCTAAACTGCTCCAAAACACACTGCCAAATGACTACTGGGGATCCACCTCTTGATAGTGAGGGGTCTCGCATACAGCAAAACCCACCTTTACTGGCCATTTTATCACTGATGACCACATATGAAATGTTAAAAAGAGCATTATAGGTCCTTTAAAATTCAGTCAGGATAATTCCAGCATATTGCAAAGCCAAACCTCATCCCTATTGGTTATTTGCATTTAAAAAGCATAATATATTTAACAATGGAACCTTCATAGAAGAATGTATCATTTGCTATTTAAACTACTTTCAAGAGACCTAATAAAAACATAGGTAAACCAAAGTTAGCACAATATATCCTTTTAAAATAGCTTTTCAAACCCAGAAGCAATTTCATATTTTCTTTTTTCCTATTTGTGATTAGATAAGTTTTGCATTAACAATGTAGGCTATGCAATACTAAAACTTAAATAGAAAGATAAAGAGATTTTAAAATATAGCACAATACTTTTAGAATATGAGAGCCAGACAATTCATCATCAATTAATTATCTAGAAAAATCTTTACTAAAGACTTTAAAAAATCAATGCAATTAAAAAAATGCAATGTGTTTACCGGTGATAGTATTAAAAAAAAGGTTATACCATTTGATATTTGTTCTAATGCAATTTAAATTGTTCTAGATGGAAGTAGACAGAATTTGATACACTGTAGAACATTATCAGATCTATCAGAATATATCTTTTTTGTGTTATGCACTTTCAAAGTATCTCTGAGTTCTTCTTTTAAAACCTTTCATGCTTCACTTGAACCTTTTGAACGGGTTACCTATTTTATCATTTTAATTGCATGTCAGCAAGCAATGGAATCCTGCTAGTACAGGGAAGTGATTTTGATATACGCTGTAAAATAGCCCTTTACATATTAAAGGTCATTTACTGGTTAGACACTGTGAAAAAATATCAAATTCAAGGTATGTTTTTTCTTGTGCATTTCAAAAACCAAAGGCTTGTCCCATGCCAACCTGTGAACCTGTGTGGTTCAGGAAAAAAGCAATGGTAGAAAATAATCAAATAATGATGTACTTAATGGCACTCCAGAGTAAAACTGTTTGAAATTTAATATCATTTGTTTAGTAAATAATTGTATTCAAGTTTACCAAAATGCTTATCCATGCTTCCCTGTAGCTTAAATTTAGCATACAGTGGCATAATGGGGGTCATTTACTATAGTGCTGGCCGCTATTTTGCGGCAAAATTGCAGCGATCACGGAAAATAGCGCTAAAATGCTGCAAATTGCAATAAATATTGCTAAAACGGTTTTCACAATAGCGCTGGCAGCAAAATACTCCCAAACTCAAATTTACAATAGCGCCCAGGTAACAGATAGTGCCCAAATCCTTACCCTAGTCAGGACCTGGAGAAGTGCACATAGAAATAATGTTTAGAGCATGATATAACCACCTAAATTATACTAAAATATGCGGTATATTGTTTAAAGATAATCTGCTTTTAAACTGTGTGAAAAAGTGATTTCTACACTGAAATATGTTTAAAAGTCTGAGAAGAGATAAATTCCCCGTCTCTTTACAACTAGGTGCCAGCACAACTGAGCATGCTCAGACCTGAAACTGCTCTTATTTTAACTCCCATGGAGTATTTACAGGGCGCTATAGTAAATACCAAAATTAGTGCTGTTTTAAAGAGCGTTTTTTGGCAGTCAAAATGGGAGTTATGCAACCCAATGCAAGTCTCAGCCATTTATTATAATGGTACAATTGTAACTTCCCCAAATAAATTATTTTCATGATGATATGTATCCCTCTCTCAAAGAAACTGTCCTTGTAACAATGTTGCTTTTTTCATCATCTATTTTGTATTTAAGAATGTTAGAATGTGTAATGTTTTCATGTTTTGTTAAAATATTTTTTTTCTCTGTCACTTTCACTTGTTGATGTCCAGCTCACCAAAATATATCCCCAACCTCACACAGGTGTCTATACAAACCACAAACAATACCATTGCTTATAGAAATTTTACATTTGTCACTTTCTTCTTTTTTATTATTTCCAAATTATCCTAATTTGAGCTAAAAAAATATGATATGTGTACCAACATCAGAAATAAAAATGCCATTCCCAAAAATCAGAGGGAACATCACTAGTCTACACTGACACACCGCAGCATATATGTGTAGGAGGGTTAACAGCTCAGTGGCTCACAAGGCAAGACAACTACCTAGCAACGCTGAGTTCCTGAGTTTGAATCCCAAGCTTACCACTTCATGTAGAGATATTGTTTGTTCTCCCTATGTTGTTAAACATAACTCCTCACTCAGGGCCTCACCTAAATTTAGTATTTATGTGTAGGACGTTTCCACCAATCTTGTCAAATACACTATATAGCCAAAAGTATTGGGACACCAACCTTTACACACATGAACTTTAATGACAGCCCAGTCTTAGGCCATAGGGTTAAAATTTGATTTGGCCCACCCTTTCCAGCTATAACAGCTTCAACTCTTCTGGGAAGGCTGTCCACAAGGTTTAGGAGTGTGTCTATGGGAATGTTTGGCCATTCTTCCAGAAGTGCATTTGTGAGGTCACTCACTGATGTTGGATGAGAAGGGCTGGCTTGCAGTCTCTGCTCTAATTCAGCCAAAAGGTGTTCTATCTGGTTGAGGTCAGGACTCTGTGCAGGCCAGTCAAGTTCCTCCACCCCAACCTCCCTCATCCATGTCTTTATGGACTTTTCTTTGTGCACTGGTGCGCAGTCATGTTGGAAAAGGGAGGGTCCATCCCCAAACTGTTCCCACAAAGTTGGGAGCATGAAATTGTCCAAAATGTCTTGGTATGCTGACACCTTAAGAGTTCCCTTCACTGGAACTGAGAGGCCAAACCCAACTCCACATCATAATCCCCCCTCCCCCAAATGATTTGGACCAGTGCACAAAACAAGGTCCATAAAGACATGGATGAGCGAGTTTGGGGTGAAGGAACTTGACTGGCCTGCACAGAGTCCTGACCCCAACCAGATAGAATACCTTTTGGCTGAATTAGAGCAGAGGCTGCAAGCCCGGCGTTCTCATCCAACATCAGTGCCTGTCCTCACAAATGCACTTCTGGAAGAATGGCCAAACATTCCCATAGACACACTCCTAAACCTTGTGGACAGAAGAGCTGAAGCTGTTAAAGCTTAAAAGGATGGGCTGAATCAAATTTTAACCCTATGGCCTAAGACTGGGCTGCCGTTAAAGTGCATGTGTGTGTAAAGGCAGGTGTCCCAATACTTTAGGATAGATAGAGTATCTGGCAAGATCTGCAATGCTGGTGGAACTTGACTGACCTGCACAGAGTCCTGACCTCAACACAGCAGAACACCTTGGGGATGAATTCGAATGGAGACTGCAAGCCAGGCCTTCTCATTCAACATCAATGCCTGACCTCACAAAATTACTTCTGGAAAGATGGTCAAACATTCCCATAGACACACTCCTAAACCTTGTGGACAGCCTTCCCAGAAGATTTGAAGCTGTTATAGCTGCAAAGGGTGGGCCAACTCTATATTGAACCCTGGGCTGCCAATATAGTTCATGTGTCCCAATACTTAGGACAATATATTGTATATTGCTTATGACACTGAACATGCCTATGGACTTAGGGCTGGTTCACACCACAGAGATACACACTACAGGCTGCTCACTAGCTAAGTAGCTAGCAATTCTGCCTAGCACAACTGGGTTTGCTGGTTCATATCCCCAACATGCTAATGCTTATGTTGAAGTTAATGTTCCCCCTGTGTGGGTTTCTCACCACAATCCAAAGACATGCTGGCATTTTATTTGTCTCCTGCCAAAATAATCTCTAATGTAAGCAGGTTATTTTTGGACTTTAGACCCCATATACACTATTAGATTTTCTGCAGATTTTTGTCTTCAGATTTTCCAAAACCAAATAATATGAGGTCAAACCTTAATAATTTCAATTTGTATGCAATCAGATGGGCCCTTATATTACATGGTTTTAGTAAATCCAAAGAAAAAAATATGCAGAAAATTGAATAGTGTGTATGGGGTCTTAGATTGTAAGCTCATTGCAGCCAGGGACTAATGTTAATGTTTGTTAGCACTAATCACGTCCAGGGACTTGGACATTTAAAATTGTAGGGTTTACCTGCACATGTACATCTGCTTAGAAAACTGTTGCTTGGTTTATGTGCATGCAAATGGACTTAGAATTTTGGCCTGTAATTAGAGATTTGATGCACATAGCCAAGTGCTAACACAGAAAATAATATTATGTGTTCCTGCTCATCAGGTGCAATCAGTTTAGACATACATGAAGAGACAAATTGAAAAATACTGTTGGGAGTGTACTTCTTTTGGGCGTGTGTCAGTGTGCTAACAATACAATCTATCTTATATAAATTACTGCAGTAGGGCGGTTGGTTTGGCATGAGAAGAGACCGTGTTATTTGCTGTGATTTTTGGGGAAGAAGGACTGATACACTAGGGCAATTTGGATGTTTGTTTGCTGAAATTCTTGTGCATTGTGTCCATTAAAAGTGGGTTTATGTGACCATGCTGTCAATGTTGCGTGTGCATTGTTCCTGTCTAACCATGCATTTTTCCAGGAGAACATACTGACCAATGTATGTCTGTAGAATGTGGGGGGTGGTAGGTGTTATCATTTGAATGTGTGCATTTTTTAATAATATGCTGTAATGCTTTGTAAGAATAATAACTGTTAAGTATGTTTCTAGAATTTTGCAGCTAAAAATGTGATGTGGGTTGGTGGGTGTGAGTAGTTGTACTATGAAATGTGAGTAGTTGTACTATGAAATGTATTGCCTGTTCCACGCTGTGAAAGTAAAACTGTGTCCACTCTAAGGTTTAGACAAATGTTAGATTGTAAGCTCCTATGAGAAGGGGCCTTAGGACCCAATTGCTAACCGTTTTGCTAAATGGAGAACCATATATGCTGTAGAATATTTTAATGCCACTAAATATGTACATAATTGTGTTTCTGCTGGCAAAATACTGTAGAATATTTTAATGCCACTAAATATGTACATAATTGTGTTTCTGCTAGCAAAAAAAAAGTACATTATTGAGCTATTGTTTGTTGTTTTTCTCTTTTCGTACTTCTTACTTTTTAATTAGTTTGGGGGGTGGAGGTTTTGGGAGAAGTGGAATATCTTCCTTAGGGCCGGTCCACACTGCTGCAGTGTCCGAGATCAGATGTGATTCACACCGCAGTGCAAATCACATGTGATCTCTGTGCAATGCGAATTCAGCTATACAGATAGTATGGCTGAATTTGCATTGCATTCGGACCAAACTCGCACAGGACCCTTTTTTTCGTTTGCGCAATATAATCGGATTGCATAGGTGTTCATACCCATGCGATACGATTCCTGTCTCAATTTGCACTTCACAGTGGAATATGCAAACTGATTTGGGGGTGTCATTAGCTTTCTATTGGCAGTCCCAGCAGTTTGCATATGGCAATGTGAACTGTCTGTGAGTTGGGTGTGATGCGGGAACTCGAAATGTGTTTGCAGGGTTCCCGCATCGCGCCCGGCTCGCAGGCAATTCACACTGCCATATGCGAACTGCTAGGAGTGTCAATAGAAAGCTAATGACACCCCCAAATCAGTTCACAGATCGCAGTGCAAACTGCAAACTCCGACAGGAATTAGATTGCATGGGTGTGAACACCCATGCAATCCGATTCTGCTAAATAGGAAGTGATGTGTGCACATGGGCTGGAAGCAAACATATGGTAATGCCATATAAACAAATAAATGAACCCCTCCCCCACCAAATATAGCTACCACATCCTCCCCCCCACATTGATAAAAAATGTAATTTCAACTTGCTTGTGGCTGTAATGTATTGGAGGCTCAGGGCAATACAGAATAAAAAAAAATATGGCATGGGGTCCCCCCAATCCATATCAAGCCCTTTGGGTCAGGTATGGATTTTAAGGGGAAGTCCACCCCAAAATGTTTTACAAAATAGTGTGGGATCTCCCCAAAATCCATACCAGACCCTTATCTGAGCATGCAGCCTCGAGGTCAGGATGGGGGGGGACAAGGGAGAGGCCCCCTCCTGGACCATACCAGGCCACATGCCCTCAACATGTGCCCCCCCACCCCAAAGCACCTTGTCCACATGTTGATGGGGACAAGGGCCTCTTCCCGACAACTCTGGCTGGAGGTCTCCGGGTGGGGGGCTGATCGGAATGTGGAAGCTAACAAGGGGGCCCCCAGATCCTGGCCCCCCTATGTGAATGGCTATCAGGTACATCATACTCCTACCCATTCACCAAAAAAGTGTAAAAATATTTTAAAAAATAGACACATTTTATGTCAAAATTGTTAAAAAAAGTGTACATCCATGGTCAATCAGGGCGCCTGATGGACCAGAAGAATAGACACCAAACTAAACGCTCTGCCTCAATGGGACGGCTCCTGCCGACTGCTGTCTCTTTGCTTTGACAGGTGTTATATTGTCAAGGGCGTGGCCACCCAGTGACGTAACCAGGTTACTCTGCCCCTTCTTATGTCACATGCCGATGCATGTCATCAGAGGGGGCGAGGCCCCAGGGTTACGTACTATTTTTGGGTCCATCGGGCACTATGATTGACCATGAATGTACATTAGAGAACACTTTTTTAACATTTTGGACAAAAGATGTCGCTTTGGTTTTTACATTTTGACATTTTTTGTGTGAATGGGTAGGGGTACGATGTACCCCATATTCATTAACATAGGGGGCAGAATCTGGAGCCCCCTTGTCAAAGGGGGCTTCCAGATTCTGATAAGCCCCCCTCCACAGACCCTGACAACCACAGCCCAGGGTTGCTGGGAAGAGGCCCTTGTCCCCATCAACATGGGGGCAAGGTACTTTGGGGTTGGGAGGCTCAGGGCCCCCATGTCCCAAAGCACCCAACCCACCATGTTGAGGGCATGTGGCCTGGTATGGTTCAGGAGGGGGGTCGCTCACTCGTCCCCTCCCTTTCAAGATCTCCAGGCTGCATGCTCGGATAAGGGTCTGGTATAGATTTTGGGGGTCCCCATGACATTTTTTTAAATTTTGGCATGGGGGTCCTCTCCGAATTCACACTGGACCCAAAGGGCCTGGTATGGACCTGGGGGGACCCCATGCATTTTTTTGTGCGTTTTTTTTCCGGCAATTTTTTGTTTTTTTTACATTCAGCTGTCAGCTGCCACATGAGCATGGTTGTTACCATAATATTAATTCTTCAAATGCAATACATTATTGTATAGAATGAAAAGAATCCATCATTGGTAACTGTATTTTCTTTTTTTTTAACTCTTTATTTTCAACATTTTTTGAACATTATCCAATCAAGCACATCAGAAAAAATAAACATAGAACAAAAATACCACCCACAGAAAAAATCATACATTTTCTACATGTGAGTGTGCCCAGCTCTAGAGTGTAGTGGTAAGCTCTCCTGTATTCAAACTTCACAGCGTTGGTTTGAATCCCACTGATAGTATCACCTCCTGAAAACTAGCATTGTAGTCAGCAGGCATATTTATCCAATGCACATCATTTTGGTTGATTCCAGAATTTTAACTGTTCAAATGAATACAATGGTATGAAATTATTCAATATTATGGTGTGGAATTCCAAAATCCAGCTGAACAAAAATCCAGACAAAAAACATTGTGGGTTCCCCCCTCTGATCATACCAGGCCCTTCAGGTCTGGTCTGGATTTTAAGGGGAACCCTGCGCCAAAGTTAAAAAAATTGACGTGGGACCCCCCCAAATCCATACCAGACCCTTAATTCTAGTATGCATTAGGAGGGGACCCCACCACGCCAAATTTTTTTTAAACTAGGAGGCCAGGAAAAGGGGGGGGTGACCGAGCGCTCCCCTCCTGACCTGCAGCAGGCCACATGCCCTCAACATGCGAGGGGTGCTTTGGGGCAGGGGGGCTCTGCATCCCCCACCCTAAAGCACCTAACTCCCATGTTGATGGGACAAAGGCCTCTTCCCAACAACCCTGGCTGGTGGTTATCTGGATCTGTGGGCGGGGGGCTTATTGGAAACAAGGGGGCCCCTAGATCCCGGCCCCCCATATGAATGAGTATGATGTACATTGTATCCGTACCCATTCACCTAAAAAAAGTGACAAAAAAACAGTACACAAGATGTTTAAAGTATTTTATTAACCACTTGCCGACCGCCGATCGGCATCTGACGGCGGCAAAGTGGCTCTGTAAGGCAAACCGCCGTCATACGACGGCGGCCGCCAGATCACGCACAGTGAGCGCGCGCGCGCCGCCTGAGGCGCGCCCGCGCGCTCACTGTGTCCGGGGGGGCCAGGGAGCGGGTGCGGCGGCTTCGATTGCCGCCGGCCACCCGCGATGCCCCCCCGGAGTGAAGGAGCGGAGGCCCGTGTAAGTAAACACGGACCTCCGCTCTGTGTGAGGGGGAAGGGCTGTGATCACAGCCTTCCTTTACGTGAAGGCTGTGATAACTTCCCTTCCCCAGATAGGCAGTCCCCCATACAGTTAGAACACGCCCAGGGAACATAGTTAACCCTTAGAGCGCCCCCTGCAGGTTAACCCCTTCACTGCCAATGGCATTTACACAGTAATCAGTGCATTTTTATAGCACTGATCGCTGTATAAATGCCAATGGTCCCAAAAAAGTGTCAAAACGTTCCGACATGTCCGCCCCAATATCGCAGTACCGCAAAAAAACGCAGATCGCCGCCATTTTTAGTAAAAAATAAAAAAAACCCAAAAATGAATTCTCATCATCCGTAAACGTGACCACTTTTGCGCAAACCAATCAATAAACGCCGATTGTGATTTTTTTTATCGCAAATATGATGAAGAATATAAATCGGCCAAAAACGGTGAAAAAAAATGTTTTTTTATATTTTTTTTTTGGATTTGTATTTTAGCAAAAAGTAAGAAATTTGTTTTTTTTTGCAAAATTGTCGCTCTTCTTTTGTTTATAGCGGCGATCAGAAATGACGCAGAGGGGATCAAATACCACCAAAAGAAAGCTCTGTTTGTGGGAAAAAAAGGACGCAAATTTCGTTTGGGTACAACGTCGCATGACTGCGCAATTGTCAGTTAAAGCGACGCATCGCCGAATCACAAAAAGGGCTCCGGTCCTAAAGCTGGAAATCCTTCCGGTCCTTAAGTGGTTAAGGCAGCTCCAGCGCCTCTTCTCCACTCTCCAGCGTCTCTTCTCTCTCCTCCAGCATCTTCTTTCTTCTGCTCTTTTGTGGGCTCTTCTTTCTTCTGAGGGGGTCTTCTTTCTTCTGCTCTTTTGCAGGGTCTCCTTTCTTCTGCTCTTTTGCAGAGTCTTCTGCTCTTTTGCGGGGTCTTCTTTCTTCTGCTCTTTTGCCGGTTCTTCTCCCTCTGCACGCTGTCTTCTGCTCTTTTGCTGGTTCTTCTCCCTCTCCGGGCTGTCTTCTGCTCTTTTACCGGTTCTTCTCCCTCTCTGCACCGTCTTCTGCTCTTTTACAGTGTCTTCTCTCTGTGACGTCTTCTGTTTTTTTGTCGGGTCTTCCCTGCTGTGTACTCCCTCTGTTCTTCTTTCGATGTTGACTCGACACAATCTTCCGGTGTAATGATGGGTCTGCGCTGTGCTCTTACTTATATTGGCCTGAGGCGGGACCACCAGATGACATTATCCAGAGGCCCTGCACCTTATGGCAACACAGCCCCATCATGCACCAGACGGTGATTTAACAAGGGGGCAGAGCCTCCGGGTGATGTCACCTGGTGGCCCCACCCCATGCCAATATAAGTAAGGGCACAGCACGGACCCAGAATTACACCGGGAGATCACATCGAGTCAACATTGGAAGAAGAACAGAGGGAGAAGACAGCAGAGAAGAGCAAGCAAAAGAGCAGAAGATGGCACAGAGAGAAGACACTGCAAAAGAGCAGAAGACGGCGTGGAGAGAAGACACTGCAAAAGAGCAGAAGATGGTGCAGAGAGAAGACACTGCAAAAGAGTAGAAGACGGTGCGGAGAAGGAGAAGAACTGGCAAAAGAGCAAAAGAAATAAGACCCCCGCAAAAGAGCAGAAGAAAGAAGACGTTGGAGGAGGGAGAAGAGCCGGAGAGGGGAGAAGAGACACTGGAGAGGGGAGAAGAGACGCCAGAGCTGACTTAACAAAATACTTTAAAAACCTGTGTACTGTGGGTTTTTTGGATTTTTTTTAGGTGAATGGGTAGGGGTACAATGTACCCCATACTCATTCACATGGGGGGCCGTGATCTGGGGGCCCCCCCGCACACCCTGAAAACCACCAGCCAGGGTTGGCCCTTGCCCTCATCAACATGGGGACAAGGTGCTTTGGGGTGGGGGGTGCCCCAAAGAACCCACCCCCCATGTTGAGGGCATGTGGCCTGGTACGGTTCAGGAGGGGGACCACTCGCTTGTCCCCCTTTTTCCTGACTTCCAGGCTGCATGCCCGGATAAGGGTATGGATTTTGGGGGGACAACACATACATTTTTTTTTTAATCTTGGTGCAGGGTTCCCCTTAAAATCCAGACCAGACCTGAAAGGTGCTTGGATAGGTGTCTGGTTTGGATTTTGGGGGGACCCCAACACCATTTTTTTAAAAAAAATTGGCGCAGGGTTCCTCTTAAAATCCAGACCAGACCTGAAGGGCCTGGTATTGTTGGAGGGGAGGAACCCACAATGTTTTTTGTCTGGATTTTTGATTAGCTGGATTTTGGAGTTCCACACCATAATATTGAATAATTACATACCATTGCATGCATTTGAAGAGTTAAAATTCTGGAATCAACCAAAATGATGTGCATTGAATAATTATGCCTGCTGACTAAACTGCTAGTTTTCAGGAGGTGATACCATCGGTGGGAATCAAACTCAGGTCGTCAAGTATTGAATGTAGGAAAACATACCGCTACGCCTCAGACCTGGGCACATTCAGACATAGAAAATGCAATTACTAATATTGGATTCTATTTGTTCAATACAATAATGTTTTGCATTTGAGGCATTAATATTATAGTAACAACCATGCTCATATGGCAACTGACAGCTGAATGTAGAAAAAAAAATGCCAAAAAAATGCACGGGGTCCCCTCAGGTCCATACTATGCCATTTGTGTCTAGTATGGATTGTGAGGGGACCCCCCCTCCTGAATCACACCAGGCCACATGCCTTCAAGATGGGAGAGTGGGTGCTTGATGGGGACAAGGGCCTCTGCCCAAAAACAGTGAGCTGTGGTTGTTGGGGTCTGGGGGCTTATTGGAATCTGGAAGCCCTCTTTAAAAAGCGGGATCCAGATACCGCCCCAACCCTATGTGAATGAGTATGGGGTACATTGTACTCCTACCCATTCACCTAAAAAAAGTGCCAAAAAACACAGTACACAGGTTGTCTGCCTATACTGCTGCATTGCGGTGGCTAGCAGTGGTTCCCTCTGTGTATGTCGCTCTTGCTTGTACCAGACATAAGTACATGTTCTGCCTAGCATGTTTGCCTTTTATCACTCCATATACCTATCTTACTGTCGCTTAACCAGCCTCTTTATGGATATTATGTATTTCACTGCTGCTGCTCTATCTAATCACAGCTATTTCTGTCCTTCCCTCCTTTTTGTTTCTAGTGGTTGCCATCTAAAACCCACTCTTTGGCTCCTGGTTTATACTACCAATAATACGATCCACATGTAAGCCTTTATTTGACTCTGTAATTAGACATTGGAGCTCTTTTGAGCCTGTATAACTGGACTTTCTGTTGAGTCCAATTGTTATTATATTTAATTCTTTTTGATATGCCTTCATTCTTTTTAGCTTGACTGTTATATGTTACGCTGTGACCTTGCCGGCTATATCCTCTATTGGGACGGGCAGTGTGAATTGCTAACGTTGTTTCTGGGGTGAGTTACAGGAAGCTTATCCAGCAGCACAGAACTGTGGTATCTTTCTGTTTTGTTGAAAAATATAAATGTATATGTTTGGTATATCCTTTGTATCACATTATTACCGTTCATATTTCTTTATTTTTTGTAGTTCACAACTATCTCTCATTACTCCACTGAAGAAGCCTCAATTGGCAAAACATGTCAGGACATGAGATAATAACTTTAATGTAACACCCAACAGTTTTGCTATAATCTCAACAATGAACATGTATTCAATACATATACCACATAAGATAAATGCAATAGCACATAACGTGGCAAGGCAGCACTATCAAAGATTAGATTAATAAAAATATTGCATCAATGGCGATTATAAAAAGTCCACAGTGAGAAAGTCCCAAGATAAAGGTGGCAGAATGCACAGTCCTCTGAACAGTGCTGAAGCAGTGATTGAACTACACCACACAATGTGCCAGTGACGACCGCTCCCCATAGGATTTAAACTCATCACAAACTCTGGCCTCACACTCGCCTGTTTGGCTAATAAAACATAGATCTCTCAACTGATTGCTCCAGAGCCAACTCATCAGAAGGTATCACATGTAAAGGAGAGAAAACAAAAAGCCTCCACTAGTGCAACATCGTCATAAATAAGGTGCATTTAATGAAGAAAACTTTCCATAAGCCATCACACTCACAAGGTTAAAATCACATACGTGCATGTAAATAATTGCTGTAGAGACAGGAACGGGCATGTCAGCCGGGATACCTCACTTCACACAGTCTGCAGTATGAGCGTCTCCTTCTCATAGCAGTAACATCAGATGATTGCCATACAGCCACTCCCCGACGTGTTTCGTCATATCGACTTAGTCATGGGATAGGCTGTACGGCTAGGGACCCTCACATATAAACTGGAGCTTATGCAAATGCTTCATCGTTCACACAACTCAGCTCTCTGCATGGCTGCTGTATTACTCCTAATAGCCTGGGCTTACTATCATTCAGTCTATGAAGCAATGGCATTGGTGACACCGGAGGTGTAGAATTATTATCCAACCATGCAGTGTCACATTGTTTGAGCGGAAATATCATAAAATTTAAATTCCACTCAACATAAAAACACATGATAAAACATAACAAAATAATAATCCACAATACATATGGCTAAAAATTATACTATATAATACATGCATTCCTATGACCATGATAACAAATGTTCTGAAGGTCAGAATAAACATCTAGTGCAATAATATGAATATAAATATAAAAGATATGTGAACTTCTTTTATAAACAAGGAGCAAACTAAACGCAAATGTCAATCTACAGGTCACTGATAAAACAATGTAAGTCTAGTCCAACATTGAGCCCATTTGGCGATAAAGTATTTAAAAGAGATTCACAGCAACTGAGGCCTCTCCAGGGCACAAAAACATCCCCTTCCAGCAGCAGTACACCCCGGGACACCCCTGAGCCATGTACCGCAAAAGGAAAGACTCACACAAGCCGAAGAAGCTGACTGCTTTCTTCGGTCAGCCGCAGCAGGCCCAAGTCCAAGATGGTGCTGGCTCCTTCTCCACACCGCACACCTGGCCTTCTGTGAAGGGGGACAAGTGGAACAACGTTCGTTCACAGCAGCAACGCAGGCATAACGTGCCACAATCGATCAGCTCTCTGTCTGGAAGCCCGGAGAAGAGCCGATTCAAGCTAAGTGAACAGCATGAGGTGAGCCCTATGTGTGTCTCCCGGGACAACACTCCATTACAGCATTTCCCACTAGCAACCAACCAGTGCTTGACACAACATTAAAAGATATGCTAGTGTCCCTAAGGAGCACCATTCATGCAGATATGATGTCCTGTATGCAGAAGTTTGAAACAATCTCACAACAGTAGACAATAATCTCACACATAGAGACTAAAATGGGAGAATTTGCTGACACAATCAAAGACCTAGTGGATGCACATGAGGTTCAGTATTCCAACCATTTGTGGGTTAAGGAAAATCTAGCGAATTTGGAGGACAGAAGTAGATGAAATAATATTAAAATCAGAGGCATTCCTGAGTCAGTTGGTAACTCAGATTTAAAGGCCTAAGCAGAAGAATTGTTTTCCTCCATGCTGCCTAATCTGTCACCCATTGATCTGATAATCAATAGAATTCATTGACTTCCTAAACCCTCCTTCATCCCAGCTCATGCACCCCGCAATGTGATATTAAGAATGCATTTTTATCATATCAAGGATCAGATAATGCAAACCTCCCGTAAACTTCGGAGCTTACCTGAGCCATATGACAACCTGCAACTGTATATGGATTTCTCCCAATATACCATGCAACTAAGGAAAAATCTGAATACGGTCACCAAAACATTACAGAATAACAATATCCCTTACCAGTGGAAATTTCCCACTAAACTTTCCATACAATGGAAAGGTGCTTCCTACATGGTTACTTCCTTGGAGAAGGGTCTGAAATTGCTGAAAACATGGGATATTATTCCTGACAGAACCCCTCTATCCAGCCCAAAGACGTGGGGGCAGGATGGCCAGGGGGGATCCCAGGAAAATCTTCCATACCAAACTGGGGCATGATGGTGTCCATGTCTTCATTCAATACATAGTGCTGTGGTTAAGCTATCATAGTTCACTTCCACAGCTTAATGTTACCTATAAATCCTCGTTGTGTTCCGTACCATGTTATATCTGCTAGCTGGAGCTTTACAAATTTTGTACTACCCCCCTATAACCTGAGCAGTACAACACTGCACACTGGTCTACCAGACCCTCCTTTTAAATTGTACTATCTAGTTGACACCAGTAATTGTTATTTCCACATTCTCTTGGTATCTTTCTATACTTTCCTTTTGTTTATTTTCAAACTACATCTGAACGGCATAACACTCCTCTACTGGCGCGAGGCGAACAGCACAACCAGTGTACCAGGAACGGACCACCAGAGGTCGCTCAAGGACTGACTTTGAACTTTAACTCAACTAAAAGTGAGTATACTTCAAATAAACACCTTCACAGGACATAATGGGAATCAAACTACTATCCATCAATGCAAGGGGTCTGAACCACCCCGCCAAAAGGGCCTCGTGGTGAAGAGAAATACAGTAGCATTTACACTACATGAGGCGATTGTAGATCCAGAAGGTCGCTTTATTATACTGGTCTGTGACATCAACTCTACTACTTACACTCTAGTGAACACTTATGCCCCCAAAAAAAACCAAATACGATACCTTAATTCTCTCCTCAAGAAAATCAAGAAATGCCAGAAAGGCTTCCTTCTCATCTGCGGAGACCTTAACATTACTGCTGATCCCACCTTGGATTCATTAGCCACTAAAACTAGGAACCCCACAACCCTACGTGACTTCACTACGTGACAATCCAAAATGCCTTCTCTGCTCCTAGCCTTGGATGCAGAGAAGGCATTTGATAGGATACATTGGGGATATCTCAGAGCAACACTGACAAAGTTTGGTTTTATCAGCAATCCTAGCCTTATATACATCCCTTTCAGCTAGAGTATACACGTCTGGGTCACTATCACAACCATTTAAAATCACCAATGGCACAAGGCAAGGGTGTCCACTTTCACCCTTGATATTTAACTTGCTTATGGAGCCACTGACCTCCTACATT
>BLSH010420713.1:1032419-1046073 GCA_018402905.1 Glandirana rugosa
ACATTCTTGGTGACCAGCTTCTTAAATGTTTTCCAAAAAGCATTGTGTCTTTAAGGGGGCAGAGTGGAACGAGGCAGGGATATGACATAAGAAGACCTCGTACACTCACCCCAACGTCCAGACGAAGCTAAGTACATCCGTTGCGAAACGCGTTGACGTCACATCCGTCCGTGACATCGGACGGTGCTTGGAACACGGAAGACGCCCAGAACAGCATGGAGAGGACGGAGCCGGCATGAGCAACAGCCTATGGGGTCACTGTAAGGACTGAGGGACCTGGCATAGGAGGAGTGAGCACAGCGGAGAGGTGAGCGCTAGAGGTGTATGCATATCAGCTAAAAGGGCACATAGTGCCATTGGAGAATTGCCACGACTCACACTTCTTAGCCATGACCCTCCCGGGCTCTGCATCCCAGGAGATGATCCCTCCTAATACAGAGTGAAACCCACACAGGGTTCCTACCACGGTCATAGACTGCAGTGCCCAACCCTCCAACTTAGCATCACAGATCATCATACAGGACCCCCTCAGCAGGAGATGAGCAGGATTACTCAGTGAGCCGCACATGCTCCATCCCACACAGCCCTTTGGGCTTCACTTAGCATCTCAGCTCAACTGTCCACTCCATCACCTACAAGGGCATAATAGCATCCAGTATAACCCTTGCTGATAACACGACTGTCAACTGACGCATGGGGAGGAAGCTAGATGGCACAGGGGGTAATGTAGGATTCATGATCCCCCAGTGCTTTCTTAAACGTCACTCCTTCAATGATATGAACCTAGGCGTGTGTGAGACACAAATCCGTATAAAGGAGCCGTCCACATTTTGACACACAGAAGCCAGCATTGGCTCTACCAAGAAGGACTGACCTGTAATACAGTCAACTAGCCCCCTCCACTGGGCTCTTCTTCATTTGACCTGGAAATATTTTTTGAACCTCCTTTTTTGGAAATTTTTCCTGGACTACATACCCCGTTAGGGGCACCCATGAAAATCAGGTCAACATTGCCATTGAAGCACTGAGATAACTGGTACCACCACACATTTACACTCCCGCCAATGCGGGGGGACCTATATAAGGTTGGGTGGCCCAGGTATTCTAGTCCTTCTTGCGTCTGGACGTCCATTCATGTTATATGTACTCCCCATGTGTTATTGTCCGTGGTCCCACTGTTATATGTTCCCCCAGTGTGTGGCAACGAACTGAGCTGAAAGCTACTGCTCTTTTCGATTGTATATTTTATCTTTTTGTACTAAATAAATTGAAGTCATATTTTAAGTATTGACCTGGATTACTTGTTAGACGTACATAGAGCCACTTTTTGGCCACACCAGGCCTCATAGGCTGTGAGAGAAAAGGGGAAGACTTGTCTTTCCATAAAGATCTAATGAAGTGGGTAATATGATGAAGTCTGAACCTCTTTAGTCATGGGCATGTCCAATTTGCTTACGCACTGTGCTACAGAGAGTGGGCCCATGGAATTAACAAAATGACCAATTCTGTATAAGCCTTTGTCCAGCCACCAATGGAAGGCCATAATGTCCATCCCAGGAGGAAACAGCGGGTTATGGAATAGGTGGGAAAGTGGGCACCAGGGGAGGTCAAATTACTATAATCTTTGATGCCGTCCCAGAGGGTCAGGGAGTGAGACAGAGTAGGCACCATTACGGGGGGGTCTCGCTTTGGGAGGACACCATAAGAGAAAGTCAATAGTGTGTTTAGGGATTGCTTGTCTTTCCATATGAATCCAGTCGGGGTGTGCACTTTTTGAGTATATGTTTGAGAGCTGGGAACGTTGGGCAGCTTGATGATACCATAATAGATTTGGTAGATTCAGACCCCCATGCTCTCTGAGCCAGAACATGGTCTCTCTGTTTAGCCTATGCCCTTTGTTGCCCCAAATGAAGCGTATGATTTTGGAATTTTTTAAGAGGGCCTCTGGGAACTGGGATTGGGAGTGACTGAAATAGGTATAGGAGCCTATGTAACAAATTCATTTTAATAGAATTGACCCTGCCTAACCAGGAGAACCCTAGGTTTCCCCATGTCTGCAAATCCTGTCCCAGTTTTAGAAACATGGAAGGGAAGTTTGCTGCGTAAAGATTATCAATGGAGGTCGTGATGTGAACCCCTAAGTACGGGAGTTTTTTGTCGACCCAACTGAACCAGAAGTTGCTTTTTAGAGTGTCGACCAATTGGTTAGACAAGTTTACATTTACATTTAGGGCTAATGATTTAGTGTAATTCATGTGCAGCCCTAAAAGCTTGCCAAACTCGTCCAAGATCCTGCAAATATTTGGTAGAGAGATGTCGGGTTCTGTGACAAAGAGCATAATGTCGTGCGCATAGAGCGCGCATTTGTGAATTTGCGTGTCACATCTCACCCCATGTATGTCAGAATTGGATCTAAGGGCCATTGCCAGGACCTCCACAACCAGGGCGAAAATCAGCGGGGACAGTGGGCAACCCTGCCTTGTGCCAGTTCTGATGGGAAAGGCAGTAGAGTGGAAACCATGTAGTTTAATTGTGGCTTTTGGGTTAGAGTATAGGGCTTTTATGATGTTTAGAAAGGATGGGCCAAAACCCCAAAGTTGAAGAACCAGGAAGAGGTATGACCAGGAAACCGTGTCAAAAGCCTTTGTCATGTCTAATGAAAGAAGGAGCCCCTCCTGGTGAGTGCCATTATCCCAACCCGACTTCAGGAAGGAGACAATGTCAATCACCTTCATGATCTGGTCTGGGCCTTGTCTCCCTGGTATGATGCCCACCTGATCCCTGTGAACATATAGCCCTATAAAGTTGGATATCCAATTTGCCAAAATTTTCGTCAGAATTTTTAGATCATTGTTAATTAAAGAAATTGGGCGGTAGTTCTCAACAGCACTGGGGTCTCTGTCAGGTTTGGGTATGACGGTGATGAAGGCTGAATTCAGGTCTGTGTTTAACCACTTACCTACCGGGCCACTTTTTTACATTTGGTGGTCACAAGCTAAAAACATTTTTTTTTGCTAGAGAATTACTTAGAACCCCCAAACATTATATATTTTTTTTCCAACACCCTAGAGAATAAAATGGCGATTGTTTCAATACTTTTTGTCACACGGTATTTGCGCAGCGGTCTTTCAAGCACGATTTTTTTGGAACAATTTAATTTTTGAGTTAAAAAATAAGACAACAGTAAAGTTATCCCAATTTTTTTTGCATATTGTGAAAGAGGATGTTACGCCGAGTAAATAGATACCATACATGACACGGTTGAAATTTGCGCACACTCGGGGAATGGTATTTAAAAAATTCCATAGGCGACGCTTTAAAAATTTTTAACGGTTACCAGGTTAGAGTTACAGAGGATATCTTTTGCTAGAATTATTGCTCACACTCTGGCGATCGCGGTGATACCTCACATGTGTGGTTTGAACACCGCTTTCATATGTGGGCGCAACTTACGTATGTGTTTTCTTTGCTGCGCGAGCTCGCGGGGACGGTGGCGATTTAATTTTTTTTTTTTTTTAATTTTATTTATTTATTTATTTTTAGCACTGTTCCTTTTAAAAAAAAATCTGATCACTTTTATTGCTATCACAAGGAATGTAAACATCCCTTGTGATAGTAATATATGGTGACAGGTACTCTTTTTGGAGGGCCGGGGGGTCTAAAAGACCCCCCATTCCTCCTTTGCACTTCACAGTATTCAGATTGGCAAAAACGGTGATTCTGAATACTGTCACTTTTTTAAAATTGGCACCGTTAGCCGCCGAGTAAACCGGAAGTGACGTTGTGACGTCGCTTCTGGAATTTGCCGAAGGAGACCCGATCGGAGCAGATTACGGCTTCTGTCAGGTCTCCTTCCAGCCTGCGGATGCGCCGGATCGTCGCTCCAGTCTCCCGGTGGGACAGGAGGCCGGAGAAAAGCGGCGGAAGGCGGCGGGAGGGGGGGTGTCCCCTCCCGCCCCTGGGGTAACGAGTCGGATCGGTCATTACCCCTGGATAGTCGACCGTCAGCTCTAAAAAATGATCCCGGGATATAGCCAGGTGCAGGCTATGTCCCGGGAGAGCCGCTCAAACCCGACCGCCGCCTATTTACGGCGCTGGTCGGGAAGTGGTTAACGAGTTGCCGGAGCGTAAGTGGTTAAAGAAACGGGCCATGTAAGAGGCTAAAGTGTCCGCGAAGTGTTTATGATAGTGAACCGTGAAACCATCAGGTCCTTGGACAGAGCCCTTCCTAAGCAACCTAATGATATTAATGACCTCCTCTGAGGAGATGGGCTCCTCAAGTTCATCTCTATGGAGTTGTTTGAGCTTGGGGATTGGTAGGAAGTCATGGAGCTTGTCAACAGGTGGGTTCCTATCCTTGCCATTATATAACATCTCATAGAAGACTTGGACGGCTTTCCAAATTTTATGGGGGTTTTGAGATAGCGAGCCATCCTGCAATCGAATTTTAGGTAGGGAGTGGGCCTTGAGTTTAGGGGCAAGTCTGTGTGCCAACATGGAGCCTATTTTATCTCTCTGAAGATAAAATCGGCCCCCTTCCCATCTAAGGTTCTTCTCCGCAATGGCCGTAAGGGCTAAATTTAAGGCCTTACGTGCGGCCTCTTGTTTGTTTAGGGAGTGGGAGGTAGGGCCCTTCTTATGTTGTTTGCTAGCCATTAAGAAATCCCTTTCCAAGCGCTAAATATCTACTGCTCTAGCTTTACGGATCCTGGAGGCCATCTGAATCAGCTTTCCTCTAATAGAGGCTTTATGAGCAGCCCACAAGGAGGATGGAGAAATGTTGTTAATGTCGTTCAGGAGGAAGTATTCCTGCATCGCTGTGTTGAGCTCTGAGACATGTGCTGGATTGCTGAGAATGGAGCCATTCAACCTCCAGTTGTAAGATGTGTGCGAATTGGAAGGTCTATTCAGAATTAAGAGGAGGGAGGAGTGGTCCGACAAGGCAGAGTCCCTAATTACAGACTTGGAGACCAAGGGTATGTGGATAGTGTGAATGAAGAAGTGATCTATCCTGGCATACGTGTTGTGGGGGCTGGAGAAAGTGCGTATAGTCTCGGACAAATGGATTCAGTTCCCCCCACACATCCACTAGCCCTTGGTTAAAAATTTGTCTAGCGACTTTGAGACTCTGCCTTGAAGGCTGGATCGGGTCCCTACCCGGAGGACGAGTTTTGTCTATGCCCACATCAAATGCTGTATTCGAGTCACCTCCATATATCACCGTCCCTTCCGCTAGAGGGGCAGTGGCTTGGAAAAGGGACTCGAAGAACTGAGATTGAGCTTTGTTCGGGGCATAATAAGAGATTAGAGTAAATAGTTTGTTATGAATATGTCCTTTAAGTAAGAGATATTTACCCTCTGGGTCCTTGAATTCTGAAATGCAGGAGAAGTGTGCATTGCGAGAGAAAAATATGCCTACCCCCTTCATTTTATTGTCAGAGCTGGCTAGGTAAAATTTAGGAAACTTCTGGTGTATGAAAGAGGGGGAGAATAATTTTGGAAAGTGGGTTTCCTGCACAAAGACAATGTCTAACTTTTGGGCAGCGTATTGTTGAAACGTCTTTTTGTGCTGCATGGGGGAATGCAGGCCTTGGATGTTGTGCGATGCTATGCGGAGAGGGAGTCTGGACAAACTAGGGTCAGCCATGGAGCAGCGGGATAAGTGCATGTGGTAAACCCCGATCATCTACCTGAGACCTGGAGTGATTGAATGGGAGGCGAGCTGGATGTCTGGATCTGGAAAGAGTGTCCTGAGGCCCGAGAGACAGTGAGTCCAGTCCTGTCACCATGGAAGAGAAAAAAGACCTAAGAGAGAGGAGAGAGAGCAGGTGAGAAGGGAAAAGAAACATAAGGGAAAAGGAGAATGGGGGGAACGTGTTAAGCACACTCCAACTGTCCAATAATGAAAATCCCACTAAACCAAAAAGTCCATTCTCCGTGAATGGGGGGTGGGTGCAACGTAGCCACTCTGCAGACCACGTCCCCTGTGAAAAACAAAACAAAAATAGTATGGCAAACATCAAACAGCAACTTAAACAATAATGGCCTTCGGGCGGAATGGGGCCCTTGTTGGGCAGCTTGGTGTCTGAACATCAAACTCGGATAGGCCAATACAAGGCAACCAGTTCCAATTTCAATGCTGGGTGGGAAAGTGCGACCCTAATCTTATTGTGTGGTGGTCGTGACCGTCAATAGTTCCTGTGTGAGCCACTTAGAATTGATGGGCTAAGGTGGATGCAAAATATAGGGACCCCCTAAGGGATAAAATCAAAAAGAAAAAAAGGCAGTAACAGGCCTTGTATGCTAAAAATAACAATCAGTGGAGTAGCGAGAAGGTAAAGGCAATTTGCAGATGTATACGTTTCATAACCAGCTGTGTGAGACAGGGAAAGGAAACCAAAACAAGATCCGTGTGAGTCTGTCTCTAAAGCGGGGAGTTCAGAGAGAAATATCCGAGGGACATGAGAGGTCTCTCATGGTGGGATGCCATCCTTAGCTTTCTTGGATCTGGGTTTCTGCCAGAGGGTGGTAAGCGGGCTTGTAGGGGGCGGTCTCTTAGCCAGGCTGGAGGAGGAGGTTTGCATCGGTGAGGATGGATCTTTGGAGATTATCCCAAGTTGTTGCAGGAGGGATTCCCCTTCTTGGAATGTAGAGAATCTGTAGGATTTGTTCTGGAAGTCAAATTTCAGACCAAAAGGGATTTGCCACCAGTATTTTATGTTTTTCTCTGACGGGATTGTGAGGAGAGGTTTCAGAGATCTCTGCTTTTGGATGGTGTAAGGAGAGATGTCTGCGAAGATTTAAATTAAATGCCCCCGGATCTGGATTTGGGGGGTAGAGAGGGCTCTCTTCATCACCTCCTCTTCGGTGCTGTAGTAGTGTGGTTTTACCACTATGTCCCGTGGGAGATCATCATATCAGGGGGGGGCTAATACCCTATGAACATGAGGTACATGTCCTCTTCCTGAGATGGTTGTGGGTCGGTGCCTGGGTAGGTGGTGGGACATGATGCAGGACCTGTGGAAGGTGACGAAAGCAATTTGTCAATGGTGTGATTAAGGAGGAACACTGTAGAGGCCGGTGATGGGGGTTCTCCTTGAATTGAGGGCCCAATGGCCCCTCTGTCCAGCTCAATCTGGGGAGAGTTATGCCATGAGGGGGATCCGGGAAGATCCGATAAGGCAGCCTCCGAGGGTAGACTGCCCGCCGCCATAGTGTGGGCAGAGAGATTGTCAGGTGGCAGGCTAAAATGTAGATTGCGTTTGACAGTCTTGGCCCACATACAGAAAATAGGCGCTAGGATGAAGATGAACTCAGTATAGAGGATGAGTGGCCTAAGGGAGGTAGGAAGGATTATTATGAGGCCAGAGAAAGCGTTCAGTCCCTCCAGGAATGCAGATAAAATGGAGGCAGAGTCTGTGCTGTGCAAACAACAGAGGAACCCCTGGCTGTGAGGGAGATCTCAGTTTAATTTTCGAGGGGTTCCCATATTATAACCAGGCAAAGCTGAATTCCATGGGATACAAGAGGATACAGTGGTCTTAGGGATAGCCCATACTGATAAAGAGGGTGTCCAGGTTCCCCTTACTGAGGGGGACCACTCAGCAGCTGTGGGAGAGGGTGTCCAGATGCATGGGTAAGGCCCCTTTAAGGCCTAGCTGCGGGAGTAGAGAACTCAGGGATGTGTGGTAGCCTGGATTAGAGAGAGTCTCTGTATCATCAGGAAGGGGGATTCCCACTCTGGCTCCTATGAAGCGCTGGTTCCCTTGTTCCCCAAAGGCTGGCTGCACTACCTGGTGGTCTGTGTTCAGGCTGGTGTAGGTCTGAACGTGTGCAGCCTTATCGGAGTCGTATTCGTCCTGCTGCCATCTTGGGGAGTCAGCTCAGTGTGTCCTTGTGCCTGGGGGCTTTGAATATGAGCCGGGCGACAGTTCAAACCCCGTTCGGGATGTGCTTGGGGGTCCAGGGAGCCAATATCGCCCACTCTGGAGCTCCACCCACCGCCGGACCAGCTGTCGGGGACACCAGAATGCAGAGCGGCACGGAGCTCTGTGACTAAGCGTCCATTACAGAGCGCCGCGCATGCGCACCTCGAGGTGGCGAATTTAAAGCAGGAAATCGATAGTTGGTGTTGTGGCTGTCAGGATATTCCACTTGGAGCGCAGACTGGTGAGCGGTAGGAGGGGGGAGGGTGAGTAATGTTTGTTTATGATCTTATCCTCTACTTATAATGTTTCCTATCCTTGCCCCAGCACCTGCTGACAGTCTCCATTGCTGCTGTTCAGGAGAATATTTGGAGGCTACTGAGCCGGTGAGTACCTGTGCTGAGGGATAATGTATATGTATTACCTGGTGAGGCATACAGGAAGAGGGGTTTTTCACATGATGCAATGTCTTTAGCCCAGGATGAGCACGCCAGTCCCAGATCAAGAGGCACCGAAGACTGGAGAAAGATAAGGGACTTCTGGGATCTCTGTCATTTTTATTTAATTAAGTACACCTCCTGACAGGTCGATATTATTTTCCTTATTCCAGGGGTAGAGGTTCCTCACTCGGGAGTCGTAAAAGAGCGTTTTCTTCTTCAAGCGATCATTGCTCTCCATCCCCCAGGATTCCACACTCTAAAGTCAAATCCAAGTGGCACCATGTCAGGCACAGTCTTTCCTCTGGCTCCCCAAAATCACTTTATGGCCAACCCACAGGTCATGGACCTTGACCGAGGTCTACTGGGCTTGTGGCACAGAGTCATTGCCATCTAAACGTCTATGTGAGCCATGCTTTAGAGATGCAGGACAGTCGAGCCAGTCAGTTACAGAGGATATTAGGGAATATATTAAGAAAGCAGTGGAATAAGGAGTGAGAGCACTAGTACCGGTCCCTGCTGTTCCTGTGAGGTCAGGCCGTAAGGTGAGAGGAATTGATTCCCCGGGATCGGGTGCTGTTAGCTCGGATTCAGATGCAGACTTTAGCAGGGGGGCGAGAGCTCTTATACACATATTCCTTTGACTTTGCTCTAGTACCATCCTTTATAATCGCAGTAAAGCAGGCAATTGAGTGGGAGGAAGAGCCTGGGAGCTCCCAGGAACCCAAGAGATACTATCCAAATTTAAAGAGAGAGCTGCCAACATTTCCGTTCATAGCGGAGATTAAAGATCTGATAGAAGAGGAGTGGTCCAAACCAGACACGAGACAGGAGGTAGATTCTTGGGATACGCCTCCCAAAGTCAATGCCTAGCAAGACATATCACCTTGCCTTTGGAGGAGACGGTCTCGTTCAAGGATGCTATGGAGAGGAAGGCTGATTCGGAGTTAAAGAAGATATTTACCACGGCGGCTGCTGCTTGCAGGCCAGAGGTGGCATTGACCTCAATTGCCAGATCCATAAAGGTCTGGTCGGCAAACATAGAGTCATCTCTAGATACCAGGGTAGAGGAAGATGTGCTATCTGTCAGTTTGCAAGGCCTGAAGTTATTAGCTGAGTTCTTGGCAGAGGCAGCAGTTGATTTGGTTAGGTCACGGCTAGACGGGCTCTTTGGTTGAAGCACTAGCCTGCGGACTCGGCTTCGAAGCAGGCACTGTGTTCAGTTCCCTTTTCGGGAGGCACGCTCTTGCCCCATGATCGAAAGCGTAACCAGCAGTCCTTTCATTTTGGTAGAAGAACCAGGGACCAATATATAGAAGCGAGATCCTATCGACCAAGCAAGGAATTCTCTCGATTCATGTGGCGTTCACGAGGAGTCTTCACCAATCAGTCTAAGGGTAAAGCCCCTCAAGCTGGGAAGGCTGCAGCAAAATCCTTCTGAAAGGCAGCCCGCTCGGAGACTGCCAAGAGGGGCAAGGTTAGCAGCCTACAGCAGTGTCTGGGCAGAGAGAATAGAGGACTTTTGGGTCTTGGAGGTGGTGCGAAAGGGTCTTTGTCTTCAGTTTCAAAAGGCACCTCCAGGCAGAATCTGGATAACTACGAAAATGCCCTCCTTACCGGAAAAGCGATCTGCTCTCGAGTCATACATAAGGGAGTTGATCGTCTTTCGAGCTATTGTTCCAGTGCCAGAAAGAGAGCAGGGTCAAGGGATATATTCCCCGCTTTTCCTCGTCCGAAAGTTGTCAGGCAAGTGGCACCCGGTGTTGGACTTAAAGAAGCTGAACTCTTTTCTGAAGCCACAGTCATTCCGGATGGAGTCCCTGAGAACTATTGCAGAGGTAATTCATCAGGGTGACAGGATGGTTTCCGTGGACCTGGAAAATGCATACTTCCATATTGCAATAGCCGAAAGTCATCAGCGCTTTCTTCGGTTTGTATATGCAGGCAACCATTTTCAATTCTGATGCCTTCCTTTCGGTCTAAGTTCAGCACCCAGAAAATTTACCAAGGTCCTGGTAACAGTAATCGCTTACCTTCGTCAACAGGAAGTAAGAGTGTATCATTATCTGAACGATGTGCTAATCCTCTGCCAGTCCAGAAGCCTCCTATTACAGCACAGAGATCTTGTTCTCACCACCTTAGAGCAGTTCGGGTGGATGGTAAACACAGCGAAGAGCCATCTCAATCCATCCCAGACACTGTTATTCTTGGACATGTCTTTCAATACGCTCCAGTACAAAGTATTCCTGCCAGAGGACAAAATAGTTCGCATTTCAGCAGAAGCAGCGGTGATGGAAGCTTCTCCGATGATTATGGTCCACAAAGGGATGAGTTTTTTGGGGAGCCTGACGTCTTGCATTCCGGCAGTACCGTGGGCCCAATGGCATACAAGGAGGTTTCAGTTTGCCTTGCTCAGCCAATGGCACCGTGGCTGGCTTCATCAGAAAGTTCACATGCCTCAATTCATCCGAAACAATCTTCAATGGTGGTCAAGGAGGGGCAACCTGTCCCAGGGCAGGTCCATCAACCCGGGGGATTGGATAACCATTACAACGGATACCAGTCTCCAGGGTTGGGGGGCTCATTGCCAGGGATTCAAGATCCAAGGAAGGTGGTCTCAAGTTCAGTTTTCCTCCAACCTGATGGAGCTTGGAGCGGCCAAGGAGACTTTAAGATCCTTTCTTCTCATAATTCAATGCAGAAGGGTGAAACTACTTATGGACAACAAGATGGTAGTCCCCTATGTGACCAAGCAAGGGGGAACACAGAGTCTGCGTCTCCTTCAGGTATCTGCAGAAATCTTTGATTTTTTGGAAAGGAATCTCATGGATTTGACTGCAGCATATCTCCCGGGGGTTCAAAACACCACAGCGGACCTCCTAAGTCGCAGGTTTGCCGACACAACAGAGTGGATGCTGAATCCCAAGTATCTGGGGATAATCTTTCATCAATGGGGAATGCCCGAGGTGGACTTGATGGTGACCGCGGACAACTGCCAAGTCCCACGTTTCTTTTCCCGATACTACTGTCCGCAGGCGATAGGACAGGATGCCCTCTCCCAGAAGTGGGACTTCAGCTGAGTTTACATATTTCCACCAACGGCCCTAATTCTCAGGTGTCTGCTGAAGGTTATGGAAGAGAAAGTGCGGGCAATAATGATCAGCCCGTTCTGACCAAGGACGCCATGGTTTGCCCTCCTCTGGCACCTAGTGGAATTCCCTCCAGTCAAATTACCGCAGTCCCAAGACCTGCTTCTACGAAACAGCCAGTATCATCCCGATCCAGCCCGTCTAGCCTTGACTGCATGGCTATTGAATGGGAAAAATTGACTAATCTAAATCTATCAGATTCAGTGCTGACGACCTTATTGGCGGCAAGGAAATTGTCTACCAAGACCACGTATCACCGAATATGGAAGAGATTTGAAGTATTTGCTTCCCATCAGGGGTTCTCATTTCAATCTCCCTCAGTAGCCAATGTGCTGGGATTTCTTCAGTCCAGTCTGGACATACAGTGAGGAAAATAAGTATTTGAACACCCTGCTATTTTGCAAGTTCTCCCACTTAGAAATCATGGAGGGGTCTGAAATAGTCATCGTACGTGCATGTCCACTGTGAGAGACATAATCTAAAAAAAAAATCCAAAAATGACAATATATGATTTTTAAACTATTTATTTGTATGATACAGCTGCAAATAAGTATTTGAACACCTGTCTATGAGCTAGAATTCTGACCCTCAAAGACCTGTTAGTCTGCCTCTAAAATGTCCACCTCCACTACATTTATTATCCTAAATTAGATGCACCTGTTTGAGGTCGTTAGCTACATAAAGACACCTGTCCACCCCATACAATCAGTAAGAATCCAACTACTAACATGGCCAAGACCAAAGAGCTATCCAAAGACACTAGAGACAAAATTGTACACCTCCACAAGGCTGGAAAGGGCTACGGGGAAATTGCCAAGCAGCTTGGTGAAAAAAGGTCCACTGTTGGAGCAATCATTAGAAAATGGAAGAAGCTAAACATGACTGTCAATCTCCCTCGGACTGGGGCTCCATGCAAGATCTCACCTCGTGGGGTCTTAATGATCCTAAGGAAGATGAGAAATCAGCCCAGAACTACACGGGAGGAGCTGGTCAATGACCTGAAAAGAGCTGGGACCACCATTTCCAAGGTCACTGTTGGTAATACACTAAGACGTCATGGTTTGAAATCATGCATGGCACGGAAGGTTCCCTGCATAAACCAGCACATGTCCAGGCACGTCTTAAGTTTGCCAATGACCATTTGGATGATCCAGAGGAGTCATGGGAGAAAGTCATGTGGTCAGATGAGATTGGGTCATAATTCCACTAAACGTGTTTGGAGGAAGAAGAATGATGAGTACCATCCCAAGAACACCATCCCTACTGTGAAGCATGGGGGTGGTAGCATCATGCTTTGGGGGTGTTTTTCTGCACATGGGACAGGGCGACTGCACTGTATTAAGGAGAGGATGACCGGGGCCATGTATTGCGAAATTATGGGGAACAACCTCCTTCCCTCAGTTAGAGCATTGAAGATGGGTCGAGGCTGGGTCTTCCAACATGACAATGACCCGAAGCACACAGGATAACCAAGGAGTGGCTCTGTAAGAAGCATATCAAGGTTCTGGCGTGGCCTAGCCAGTCTCCAGACCTAAACCCAATAGAAAATCTTTGGAGGGAGCTCAAACTCCGTGTTTCTCAGCGACAAGCCAGAAACCTGACTGATCTAGAGAAGGTCTGTGTGGAGGAGTGTGCCAAAATCCCTCCTGCAGTGTGTGCAAACCTGGTGAAAAACTACAGGAACGTTTTACCTCTGTAATTGCAAACAAAGGCTACTGTACCAAATATTAACAGTGACTTTCTCAGGTGTTCAAATACTTATTTGCAGCTGTATCATACAAATAAATAGTTTAAAAATCATACATTGTGATTTCTGAATTTTTTTTTTTTAGATTATGTCTCTCACAGTGGACATGCACCTACGATGACAATTTCAGGCCCATCCATGATTTCTAAGTGGGAGAACTTGCAAAATAGCAGGGTGTTCAAATACTTATTTTCTTTTTCAATATTTTTATTAAGAGTTACAGTGTTACAGAGTAAACAACATGCTCAGTACAAATAACACACAGATGTTCCGTCTGGTAACAATAGAGTGAAGCAATGCTATTACCCAATGAACCATCCTGGGTGAGTGAATAGATATATCAAACAACTTGATGGGTATAGCCATTAATGCAAACTTTTAGAATATTATTAGATG
>BLSH010420713.1:1077320-1090811 GCA_018402905.1 Glandirana rugosa
TCTACGAGACAGGTCTTAAAAGTCGCTCGGACCTCTGAGTAGGAGGGTAAGACCTCGAAGAACAATTACGTCCTTCTAGACGACAGAGCCTAATTTGCTAGGGACCGGCCTAGTTGATACAGAGGACTGGGGTCTGATCGTTACTTTCTACCGGACACCACCAAGGTTCTGTTCGAGATGTAAGGCCTTCTCGTTGACAATCCTCTTTTGGACGTATCTTTCCTGAATAATCACGATAAACGCGCAAGTGCGCGCGTGCACAGGCACGTGTGCGTGCGCGGCCATTGTCGAGATAAAGACGGGTCGTTTGGGACGTCGTTCACGACAGACTAGATGTCGCAAAGGACTTCACAACACTTCAGGAAACGCTGTAGATCAGACAGCACTTGCTGCAGGGTTTGCTGGGCAGAAATAGAGCTGTTACCGGCGCGTGCGTGTGCACGGACACGTGCGCGCGTGAACGCGCAAATAGCACTAATAAGTCCTTTCTATGCAGGTTTTCTCCTAACAGTTGCTCTTCCGGAATGTAGAGCTTGTCTTGGAACCACCACAGGCCATCTTTCATTGCTAGTCTGGGGTCAGGAGACATAGTTGATCCGGCCAGGGATCGTTTAATCCGAGACAGCAGATCTTCCTGCATTAACAAGAAGCTCCAGAATGGGAGGATGAGTCTCCAGGCTCGCTGAAAATTCTGGACAGAGCATCTGGCTTTACATTCTTCTACCTGAGCCTGTAAGTAATGTGCAACTGAAAGCGGGAGAAAAATAGAGCCCATCGTGCCTGGCGTGGCTTCAGCCTTTTTGCGCAGGTACTCTAGGTTTTTATGGTCGGTGAAGACCATGACAGGTTGTATACCTCCATCCAGCGGATACCACCATTCCTCCAGGGCGGTCTTGATCGCCAGAAGTTCCCGATCCCCCTCATCGTAATTTTTCTCTGGTGCCATAAGCTTGCGGGAGAAAAGGGCAATGGGGTGTAGAGAGGCCTTTGGCCCTTGTCTCTGGGATAGAACTGCTCCCACTGCAGTCTCAGAAGCATCCACCTCTAGGATGTAAGGCAGGGCTGAATCCGGATGCTTTAGAACAGGTACAGTAGTATATAGTTCCTTGAGCTTCAGAAAGTGGAAGTGGGAGCCTTGTTTAGTGAGTTGGGTAATGGGTGAGATGACAGCAGAAAACCCCTTAATAAACTTCCTGTAAAAATTGGCGAAGCCTACAAACTGTTGAACCGTTGAACCCCTTTCCTGTCAACGGGAGCTGGCCAATCCAAGATTGCGGAGACCTTCTGTGGGTCCATATTGAAGCCCAAGAACAAGATGCTGGAGTGCTCAAAGGCACACTTTTCAGCCTTAGCATATAGTCCATGCTGACGCAGGCGTTGTAAGACACACCCGAGCTGCTGGCGGTGTTCTTCCAGAGAGGCCGAAAAGATGAGGATGTCATTGAGGTAAATGATTTTTTTATTCTTTACCACGTCAGTAGGAAGAAATATTCAGCTTGACTTTCATACAAAAATCTGGCTTAGTCACATCATTGTGGTGTTTTCTTAATCTTTATTTATACATTCTCTTCCACCCTCTCTCCCTCTCTCCTCTCACTTGGAGAGCACAGGGGGAAGTCAAATTCGCAAATACATGCTGAAAGTTCCTCACCATTTTCATTTCCCTGGTGGTCAACTCTTCCATAAGTTCAAAATTATACAAAGTATATATCATCCAATCATCCATTACTTTGATTTAACTACAAACATAATATTGCTAAAATGCTATTCATGCATATATATATCATCATCAATTATGGATTATCTCTTTCTAATCTCAGTCCCTCCCTCCCTCCCTCCCAAAAAAAAAAAGAAAGGGGGAAAGTGAAACATCTCAGTTCCCCTCCAACTAATAATAACTCTCTCCCCCCTCTCCTCTCTCCACCTTATTTCAGACCCCTCCCCTCCTCTGATTTCATAAAGGAATTCCAAAGGGACCATACTTTTTCATATTTCTCTGTCTTCTGCCTAGCTGTCCAAACCAAATTCTCCATTTGGTTCAGTTCTTCCACTTTCTCTACCCACATTCGGATTGAAGGTGGTTTTATCTTTTTCCAGTTTAGAGGTATACAAGTTTTTGCTGCATTTAAGAGGCGACTCAGTATTGAGGTGGCCTTCTTACCATCATGCAATAAGAAGAAAATTGGATCTTCTGGAATCTCAAAATCACAGAACTTTTGAGAGATCCGACGGATCTCCCTCCAATAATCTCTCAAGCCCTGACATGACCAAAAAATATTTAATTGATGATGAACTGATCCAGGTAGTCATGGAACACATCATTCACCAAGTGCTGGAATGTGAATGGAGCATTACAGAGCCCGAAGGGTATCACTAAGTATTCATGGTGACCGAAGCGTGTCCTGAAAGCGGTCTTCCATTCGTCACCCTCTTGGATGTGAATGAGGTTATAGGCTCTGCGAAGATCCAGTTTGGTGAATACAGCAGCTGTTCCAAGTCTTTGAAATAGTTCAGGGACCAATGCCAAGGGATATCGGTTTTTAACCGTAATCTTATTAAGGTCCCTATAGTCTATGCAGGGTCTGAGAGAGTGGTCTTTCTTCTCTACAAAGAATATTCCAGCCCCTGCAGGTGATGTGGCCGAATGAAACAATTTTTAAGGTTATCATCAAGAAAAGCCTTGAGGGTTTTCAGTTCCAATTCAGAGAGCGGGTAGATTTGGCCGAAAGGTACTTCTGTCCCGGGTTGCAGTTCCATAGGGCAGTCGTACGACCTATGAGGTGGGAGTTCATCTGCCCCTTTCTTGCTGAACACATCCAGGAACTCGTGGTAGACGGATGGAACAGCGAGGCGGGTTTCCAGATCAGAGTCAGAGTTCAGACAGAGCACAGAAGAAGGAGATTCCGGAGCCAGCCGCAGGCAGTTGCCTTGGCAATAAGAGGAGGTTGGTTATGTTAGTCTATGAAGGTTTTGGTTATGTTAGTCATGATGCTACCCGGTGGTCAGACATTGAACTTTACAAGATAAATGGCCTGCATCCCTCACACAAGGGCACTGAGCTTCTTGGTATGGAATTTAGGAACTTTTTGGACATGCATTTAAACTGAGAAATGGGGGCAGAGATGCAATTGTTGTGGAGAGTTTCTGTCCCCAGCAGGTTGAAACAAATGTGAGGATTCATGTTGGTAATGACTGGGCTGATGAGGTGGTCACTTCAGTTGAAGTTTCTGTTAATAAAAAGAAAGCAGTTAAAAGTTGTGTTTGTCATGTCATGTGCACTAATGCCCGTAGTTTAGGCAACAAGCTTTGTGAGCTGACAGCTCTTATGTCTAGGGACAACTTGGACCTTGTTGCAATTACAGAGACATGGTTCAAGGATTCAAATGACTGGGAAATAACTATACCAGGGTACACACTATACATGAATGACAGAGTAGGGAAGAGGGGAGGTGAAGTTGGCATATATGTAAAAAATGGCATAAAACTAACATTAATTCAAAAGACAAATGAAATACTTGAAACCCTCTGGGTCTGCCTTCCAACCAGGGAGGGATCTTCCCTTAGAATTGGAATAGTATACAGACCCCCAGGACAGAGTGAAGATTATGATAACTTGTTGATTGATGACATAACTCAAATGGCAATGAAGGGAGAGGTTTTGATTATGGGTGACTTCAACATGCCTGACGTTAACTGGAATTCTCAAACTGCTATTACAAGCAGGAGCAGGGATGTAATGGAAGCACTGAATGGGGTTTCTCTAAAACAGTTAGTAAAAAGCCCAACCCGAGGTGATCATATTCTTGACCTAGTACTGACAAATGGGGATCAACTGTCTGAAGTTGAGGTGGGGGAGAATTTGGGTTCTAGTGATCACCAGAAAAGTCTGTGGTAATTTCTTGCGGTCATACAATGCCTGTGCTCAGCTGGCTGACATTCAGCGGGAATTCAACCTGCCCACCAACCGCCTCATTTGTGACATGCCCACCAGGTGGAACTCAACATTGGCAATGCTGCAGCAGCTGCACACACAGCAGAGAGACTTCAATGAGTACCTGTTTGAGTATGGCACCAGGACAGGCTCAGGGGAGCTTGGCTTCTTTTCCCCACACCAGTGGCTACTGATCAAGGATGCATGCACTGTCCTGTCACAATTTGAGAAGGCCACAAGGATGGTGCATGCATTAATGACACTCTCCCTCTAGTCTTCCTGCTGGAGGACAAGCTTTTTGAAATCATGGACAGGGCACTTGAGGCAGAACAGCGGGAGGAAGAGGAGGACTTCCTTTCCTCTCAAGGCCCCCTTTATGCAGATAGCATTCCTGCAGGGCTGCCAAACACACAGGAAGAAGACGAGGAGGAGGAGGAGGATTGTGTCAGTATGGATGTAGAGGATAACATGCAGCAGTCTTCAAGAGATGGTTTTCAGTCCCCAGAAATCCAAGGAGTTGTACGTGGCTGGGAGGAGGTAGTTCCTGACAATGTCATCCTCAATGACCCAGAGGACTCACATGCCTCCTCAAACTTATTCTGCATGGCCTCCCTGATTCTGCAAATCCTGCAAAAATACCAGAGGGTTTGTGGTATCAAGAAGAGGGATCATTACTTGCTGGCAACCCTTCTTGATCCACGTTACAAGGGTAAAGTTGCAGAGCTCATCCTGCCTTCGTAGAGGGTTCAGAGGATGAAACACCTCCAGGATACATTGAAGAAAAGTTTGTGCAATGCCTTTCCAGACCATGGGAGGTTAACATTTCCTGGTGCTGGACAAAGTGTTTCTGAGGCTTTGTTCAGTCAGAGGAAGAGCGGTGGAGAAGATGGCCGGCTGACCGATGCCTTTAAACAATTCTTCAGTCATCAGCGCCCAGGGCTGATAGGTTCAAGCAACCATTGGCATTGTCTGCATTATATGGTACAGGAATATCTAGGGGCAAAAGCAGACTTGGAGACCTTTCCAACTAAGCATCCACTAAGTTACTGGGTCTTGAGGGTGGACCACTGGCCTGAACTTGCTCAATATGCAATCGAGCTACTGGCTTGTCCTACATTCAGCATGCTTTCTGAATGAACATTCAGTTCTGCTGGAGGGTTTGTAACAGATCAAAGAGTGTGCCTGTCCACAGACTCCATTGATAGGCTCACATTTATAAAAATGAATCAGTCCTGAATCAGCAGCTATCAAGCCCCTGATGTTGATGTAACTAATTGAATGTGCTAGGATTCTGGGATCCCTTGAAGACTGCTTATGCTGCCTATCCTATTCCTCCTAAATCCTGATGATGCTATCTTCAAACAATATTTTGGGTTTAAGGCACCACCAACACCCAAGGCCCAAATTTTCTGCATCTGTTTAACAGGGGCATGTCATTAAAATGTTATAGAGTGCAGTCCCCGTAGTATATATAATGCAGTTATATGGTGCAGTCAGTGTAGTATATATAACACAGTGTATTGAAGTGGTTAAGGGGAACCCTATGACAGAATCAGGAAAAAACAGCATGGGGCCCCCCAAAATCCAAAAAATTCCAAAAAAATGTTTTTTTTAATGTGTATATTTATTAGAATTTTGAAGATACATACATCAATGTCAAACATTCAACTTAGAAACATAACAGATGTTCCAGGTCGAAAACATTTCAACAAAGTTGCATTGTATTGAGTACAAAATAACACGAGGTATCTTTTTTTTTTTGAAAAATTTTTATTAGGAGTTGTAATGAAAACAGCAGAAGTATACATATACGTCTTACAACATGGTGTCATATATCACAACCAATTTCTTAATAAATGTAACAAACATGAAGGCTAAACTGCCAGCTTTGTTTCCATTCTTATGGGGAGGGGGGGAACAGGAAGGATAGGGTTGGGGATAGTAGGTGGTAAACCTATTCATCTATGGTCAGTCAGCTAGTACAGTTTAAAAAAAAATATTAACTTACAAGCAATAACCAACATAGCACTAAATTCCCAGGTGCGGAAGCCATACATTAATAACAAAGCGACATACCCAGGATTACAAGAGACTTAAGAAGGATAGTGGATTGTGACTGATGACAATGTCTGGGCTAACTCCTGATAAGGGTCCGTCAAGGGCATTCACTTGAGAGGGTCCCAGTTCTGTTGTGTTGGGGAATTTGGCAACGAGCAGTTAACGTTGATTTTGAGCCTACCCAGCTTATTAGCGAGGTTCCATTTAAGATACCAATCTGTAAAGCAAAACGGTTGCATGGTCTTTTGTAGGTCCTCTTGGGTAAATGTAGCTTCCATATACTTGCGCCATTTCGCAAAGAATTGGGTGGTCGATTTGAAGTTACGTACAATAGTGTAAAGTCTTTCAAGGTGGAAAAGGGATAGCATAGCCCGTTTTGCAAATGCCAAGCTGGGAGGGGTGGGTTGGATACAGTGCTTCATAATGGTTCGGCGGGCAACTAGAAGAAACAAGTGGGTCCAGCGTGAAAGGCTGGAGTTTGGAGAGCCCGAGGAGGGTGATGCAGAAGAATCATAACCAAAAAGGCAGATCAATGGAGATTTAGGTACTTGGTCTTGATTGGTTTGATGTATGTACGCCAATACGGTGTCCCAGTAAGCCTCGATGTGTGGACAGTCCCAGAGGCGATGTAAAAGCGTGGGATGCTGCATGGAACACCATGGGCAAAGAGCCTGGTTGGGGTTCTCTTTGCTGTGGCGATATGGATAGTAGGCTCTATGGATGATCTTGAATTGTGTTTCACGCCACGACTCTGAGATAGTAAGTCTGCGGGTGTGACAATATCCTTCTAGTATTTTTTCTGGCAGATCACTATCATTGAAAATGGATGACCACTTGCGAAACGGAGCAAGATTGTATTTAGCAGCTTGGTGCATTATAAGGGAGGAATACAATTCCGAGATGGAGTAGGAACCTCGCTTAATTGCTGAGTCTATAAAAGAATGCTGGAGGGGGTCAGATCCCGGCGGTAGCAGGATTGAAGATAGTCTGTTAACTGATGGTAATAGAATAGGTGCGAAGGAGGTAGAGAATATTCCCGTGCGAGGGTCTGAAAAGGGTTAAATTGCCCTGCCGTCTTGAGGAACAAGGAGGCTACTTTAGTTAGACCTCGGGTACTCCAAGAGACAAAGGTGTCGTACATGGTGGAAGGCAAAAACATTGGGTTGGCCTGGATAGTCAGATGGCATGATATGCTTGAGGGTAGACCAACTAACCTCCATACCTCTCTCCAAGTAATGACAGTGTCCCTAATAAGGACACATGTTTTAAGATGAGGTGGCAGTGCTTTTAGGTTTGAGTGGAGGATGGCCGGGAGAGAGTATGGGAATGTCATGGCACCCTCAAGCATATGATTAGAATGTCTAGAATTACCTGTGAGCCAGTCGAACCACTGTCTGAGTAGGCAAGAAAGATTGTAAAACCGAATATTGGGCAACCCTGCCCCCTCCTCCTTAGGGAGACACAGTTTCTGCAGCGCTATGCGTGGTTTTTTGGACAGCCATAGGAAGTTTGTGAGTGCTGTATGCACTTTCCGTACATCTGAATGCTTAAGTAGAAGAGGTATCGTCTGCATGGGGTATAGCAGACGTACAAATGACACCATTTTGAACAGGTGGCATCTCCCAGAGAGTGACAGGGGAAGAGTCGCCCATGCTTCCAGCTCCTTCACAATTTTAGTAATGAGAGGTGGGTAATTGAGAGAATACAATGAGGAAGGGTCCCTTCCTATATGGATGCCCAAGTATGTTATATGATGTGGTGCTAGAGCAAAAGGGGATACAAGTTTCCACTCATCTGATTGTTGGGGCTGGAGTGCTAGCACCTCACTTTTATTAAAATTAATTTTAAACCCTGAACTCAGTCGAAAGGCCACAAAGATATCTCTAAGTCTGGTAAAGTCTGATTGTGGATTGGTAAAGAATAACAGTATATCATCTGCGAATAGCGCGGAACGGAGGGTTTGTTTGCCTAATATAATGCCACTAATGCCCTCGGGAGAATTGAGCAATCTAGACAGAGGCTCAATGGCCAGATTAAAGAGTAGGGGGGATAGGGGGCAGCCCTGGCGGGTCCCTTTTGTCAGAGGAATAACGTCTGAGATGAAGTCAGGTGTAACAATCCTAGCTGTAGGGGACACGTACATTTGTTGCACGAACTGTAAAATTGGGCCAGAGAAGCCAAGGACGTCCATCACCCTGAACAACCAAGAAAAGCTGATGTTGTCAAATGATTTTTCAGCATCAAGCGAGATGATAGCCACATCCTGGTTTGGGTGGGCTTTAGAGTATTCTAATGCGAGAAGGACCTTGTGAATGTTCAGGGTGGCGGATCGTCCTGGTACAAAGCCATTAATTAATGATATTGGGCGGTAAGAACCTGGGGAAAGGGGGTCCTTGCCTGGTTTAGCAATTAGCTTGATGTGGGCCTGTGTGCCTGTTGGGAGATATGGGCCTCCCTCCCACATCCCGGCGAAGACATGCTTGAGCGTATCAGGGATAAAGTCCTTTGTTACCTTATAGAATATGGCAGTGAAGCCATCAGGGCCTGGGGCTTTGGCTGAGGCTAAGGTTTTAATAGTCAATCTTCGACGGATATGGGAGCGTTGAGGGTTGCAAGTTGTACCGCGTCCAATTTAGGCAGGGGAATTTTTGACAGCAGTTCTTGAGCCACCGTGTGATCCATTTTGTCTGGGGCATATAGGGAGGTATAGAATTCCGTGAGAATTTTACGGATATTAGTAGGAGAACTAGTAAGTTTGCCCGCGTTATCCTTTAGAGCCAGGATGTAAGTGGGGTGTCTGTGGGGTGTACATAACTTGGCCAACAATTTACCTGCCTTATTGCCGAATCTATGAAAGTGAAGGGTAGAATAAGACTTTTTTAGCAGCCTCTTGTTGTTCTGCCCATAGATCAAAGTCATGTTTGGCTTTTTGCCACTTTTGTATGTTCTCAGTATTCCTATTCGATGAGAGTTGCTGGTGCGCTCTCCGCAGGGCTTCACTGGCCTGCGTATATTGTTGTTGTGAGTGTTTTTTATATTGGGCAGTGTAGGAAATAATTTTCCCTCTTAGGAAAGCTTTACCTGCGTCCCAGAAGAGGTTTGGGTCAGTGATGTGTGCGCCGTTGGTAGAGGCATAATCTGCCCAGGAGGTATATAGCATAAGGTGGAAATCATCGTTATCTGCTAGGTAAGTTGGAAAACGCCAGGTGGGAGAGGGGGATGGTTTAACATTGGTTAAGAGTACTGTTATCGGGCTATGGTCGGATATTTTAGTGTTGAGGATCTGAGGGTCATGCCCTAAAGGTGTCAAAGCAGGGGAAGCAAAAAAGTAGTCAATTCGGGAGAAGGACTGATGAGGGGGTGAAAAGAAGGTATATTCGCCGTCGGTGGGGTGAGCTAAGTGCCAGAGATCAAGAAAGCTCATAGAATCTACCGCTTGTGCTAAGAGAGAGGCGGGTGTGACTGGTCATTGTGAGACCCTTGCAACGCATGCGGCCAGGGAGCCGAGCGGTCTTCCACTGGCGACATAACTGAATTAAAGTCACCTCCCACTAGGTGGAGGGTGTCAGGGGTAGTCAGTATCCAAGAGACCATTTCCTGAAGGAAAGGAGTATCCGGGGAGTTTGGGGCATATAAATTGGTGATAGCTATGTCCTTTGAGGCTAAGGTCATTCGAAGTGTCAGTTTGCGGCCAGTCGAGTCGGTCTGTACCTCACAAATTTTGTATCTTAAGTTTTTATGAACCAAGATAGCTACTCCAGCCTTGCGACCAATCGCTGAAGACCCAAAAACCTCACCTCCCCAAAGCTTGCGCAGACGGGGAAGATCATCTACGGACAGGTGCGTCTCCTGAAGGAGGGCCACATCTGCCCGCAGGCGCCTCAGGTGTCTAAGTACCATCATACGCTTACCTGGGGAGCAAAGTCCCTTGACATTCCAGGACACAATCTTCAGCTGACTCCCATCAGGTTGTATAGCCATATCCGTGAAGGGCATGGGGTATAGGCCGTTGGGTATGATCGCAATAGCGATATTGAAAAGTCATCATTTATCCGGAGTTCACCAGAAGATTGCTGGTCCCCTGGGAGGGCATAGAGTGAACAATCATGTGTGACCAACATATAGTAACTGCTTAGTTGTAAAATGAATTGTAAAATGAGTTGGGGGGTTAGGGTAAGGGAAACAGTAAACAATAAACCGCAACTTCACTTTTTTCCTCATAGGAACCTACTAACACATAAAACAGAGTAACAGCCAGCTCACCTCTCCCCAATCAGGAGCAAACCTCAACTTCGAGGGTGGGGAGGGGGGTTGTAGGGGAGGAGGCAAAGGATGGATAGGGGATAGGGCGACTAGGGTTGGGACAACAGAGGGGTGCCAGAACCCGGTGGGAGCCACAGTAATGAGGGCAAGCTGAAATGGGGCACGCTCCTAAGAGGGTTAACCTAACTGGAGAAAGGCGGGCCGACTGCTCACATTGAAATGGAAAGTATATACTTGAAAAAGAATATTTAGAACCAGTGTCAATACTTAATGGAAGGGACAAACATCCCTTGAGTGGAAGAGGTAAATTATTCCCACTGTGCATCCTCAACAAGTCTAATAGTGTTCATAATGGAATAAAAAAGAACATAAAGGCAGTTAGAAGTAGAAGCGAAAGGGGCGTATGGCAAAGGACGGTATATTTTCTGACCCCAGGGTGATCCATTCGATCCAGAACACATTTTCCTCAGTGAATTCCAGAGTGGTCTTCCTGGGGGTTTACCCGGCTACGTTTGTATGGCGGCTTGGTTGGAGAGCATTGTTGCCTGGGTTGGACGGTATGAGGGGCAGACTTGGGGGACCCAGTCGCAGAGTCAGAGTGTTCCATCTACAGGGCCAGGGTATCACTTAAATAATGGTCAGCTTCTTCAGGGGTGCTGAATGTGAGATGTTCCCCTGATTGCAGGTGTACGTGTAGGATGGCTGGATAGGCCAGGGCAAATCTGACCTGCTGATTATATAGGGTAGTGCAGACTTCCGAAAAGGCCTTGCGCTGTTTCATCACCTCTATTGAATAGTCCGCAAAGAGTAACAGTTTTGCCCCATCCAGCGATAAGGAGTGGGACTTGCGGAATTTTTGCATAATAGCGTTCTTGTCCGCGTAGTTGAGGTACCTGACGATAACATGGCGGGGCTTAGTGCGATTTTCCACATATTGTCCAATGCAATGGACACGTTTGACTGCACACGGGATGCGCAAGCCCAGCTGCTCAGGGATAATTTCAGAGCATATATTTATAAGTTGCCCATTAGAGATCGATTCCGGGAGTCCGATAATCCTCAAATTGTTTCTTTGCGAACTATTTTCTAAATCGTCTAGTTTGTTCCAAATGTCCTTTTGTGTGGCAGACATGCGCGCGATTGAGGCAGAATTAGCTGCAGTCTCATCCTCTAATATGGAGATCCTTTCCTCTGCCTGTGTCAGCCGCTGGGATTGTGCCTGCAGTTCCAGATGGAGCTGTTCCAGCCCTTTCTGCACCGCTGTATCCACTGTGGCAGTGAGAGTGGGGGCCAGGAGGGCGACCACTGCCTGCGCTATATTTGCAGGGGCCGCCGGATCAGTGTCCAGAGATGCGGAGATCGTAAGCGGCTTCCGATCGAGCGGCTGCCGAACGAACGGCTTCCGAATGAATGGCGTCCGGAGTAGAGTTGATCGAACCTCTGGAAGTTCGGGTTCTGCTGGTTCGGCCGAACTTCGGGACAAAGTCCGGGTTCGGGTCCGGACAGGACCCAAACTTTGACCCGGACCCCGAACCCCATTGAAATCAATGGGGACCCGAACTTTTAGGCACAAAAATGGCTGTAACAAAGTCCTGGAAAGTCCTAGAGGTCTGCAAAAGGAAGGAAATGGGGGTAAGGGTCGGACAAGTGCCCTACAAAGAAATGGGGACAGGGAAATAACTTAAAAGCATTTTTAAACTAAAATCACATAAAAAAAAAAACAAAAATGGAGGTGGATGTGGACCATCTTCAAACTGTGTGAGAAAAGTATAAATTAGCAGGAGAAGCCATAGCAGTGTTCTAAAATCATCTTCAAACTGTGTGTGAAAACTATAAATTAGCTGGAAGAAGCCATATCACTGTTCTACAATCATCTTCAAACTGTGTGTGAAAAGTATAAATTAGCGGGAGAAGCCATAGCGGTGTTCTAAAATCATCTTCAAAGTGTATGGGAAAAGCCTATTGCAGGGGGATAGAGCCATATCACTGTTCTACAATCATCTTCAAATTGTGTGTGAAAAGCCTATTGCAGGCGCATGGAGCCATATTAGTGTTCTAAAATTTAGAACAATAATATGGCTCTCTGTGCGGCTGGAAGAATAGTAGTATGGCTCTATCCCCCTGCAATAGGCTTTTCCCATACACTTTGAAGATGATTGTAGAACACTGCTATGGCTTCTCCTGCTAATTTATACTTTTCACACACAGTTTGAAGATGATTGTAGAACACTGCTATGGCTTCTCCCACTAATTTATACTTTTCACACACAGTTTGAAGATGATTCTAGAACACTGCTATGGCTTCTTCCGCTAATTTATACTTTTCACACACAGTTTGAAGATGATTGTAGAACAGTGATATGGCTTCTCCCGGCTAATTTATAGTTTTCACACACAGTTTGAAGATGATTTTAGAACACTGCTATGGCTTCTCCCGCTAATTTATACTTTTCACACACAGTTTGAAGATGATTGTAGAACAGTGATATGGCTTCTCCCGGCTAATTTATAGTTTTCACGCACAGTTTGAAGATGATTTTAGAAAACTGCTATGGCTTCTCCTGCTAATTTATACTTTTCTCACACAGTTTGAAGATGGTCCACATCCACCTCCATTTTTGATTTTTATTTATGTGATTTTAGTTTAAAAATGCTTTTAAATTATTTCCCTGTCCCCATTTCTTTGTAGGGCACTTGTCCGACCCTTACCCCCATTTCCCTTCCTTTTGCAGACCTCTAGGACTTTCCAGGACTTTGTTACAGCAATTTTCAAAACTTTTATTAAATTACCAGAACCCCGAACCCGGGGTCCCGGACACCCAAAAGTTTGGTACAGACACAAACTTTACAGTTCGGGTTCGCTCAACTCTAGTCCGGAGCGCATGGCGTGGCCGCCATGTTGGCTGCAGGTGCGGCCGCCTCACCCGTTCCTGGGAGTGTGGAAGAGACCGCTCGGGCATATGTCCGCTCAACAAAGCAGTCCATGGAGGTCCCACCAGCGGCTTAGGGAGGGAGGGGGTCACCCCAGAGTCAGAGCAGGGTTTTTAGGGCAGGTTTTGGGGAGAGTGTGATGGGAGCTCCCTCTGCTCACCTCCTTCCCATCAGGTGCCGGAACCGGAAGTGTTCTAACATGAGGTTTCTAACTGGGGTTGTATAAAAGCTGGGGAAGTGGTTCCAACGGATATTCAAATGGGTGGAGGAGGGAAGGGAGAGGGAGGAAAAAAAGGAGGGGGAAGGGG
>BLSH010420734.1:52118-68655 GCA_018402905.1 Glandirana rugosa
ACAAGGGTCCCTTGTGACGGACAGTGGCTGTGACCATAGTCGGCGGCCGGCCGCCGACAATGGAACACTGATCACAAGGTAACAGCCGCCGGCCGGCGGCTGATACCAGTGTCGGTGACAGGCAGTGTTCCCTGGGAACACGCCGCCACCGACGTACAGTACGCTCCCGATCAAGCGCATGCACCGTGCGAAGGACAGACGTGCCATTTGTGATCGGCCATGGTGAACAGCCATAACCAATGACTGTTCATCCCTGTCGGTGAAGCAGTGTGTCCTGGGGACACGCTGACACCGACAGAGCCGGGATGCGCACGCCCGATCGCGTGCAATCCCGGCTTAAAGGGGCGACGTCATATAACGTCCGCCCGCCGTAATAGCCGTTCCGCCCCGCCGTCATTTGACGGTGGGCGGACGGCAAGTGGTTAAATGAGACAAGTAAGGGGGCCAACAAAGATGATGGTAAATAATAATGACATGGTTTATTAGACATGAGTAAAGGTAAAAACATGACAGCACAGCCAGTACAACGACATAAGATCACTTTGCTGAAAAACAGTCATATAGATGGGTGTGATAAATACATAGGTAATACAAGCATATAACACTCTATGCATTTCGCATGCAACATCTCGCTTCTTCAGGAGTACGTCTTGTATACGGTATAGCTATAAAACAAGGTACATGTTTAAGAAAATGCATCACCAAAAAAACGCTCATGTCTCTCTTAGTAAGCGGGGGTCTAATTAGCACCCCACACTCACTGGTCGGCGAAGCTGAGGTTCCAAGCGATGATCCCCCAGAGAGTGGCCAGCAGAATGCGTCCAGCCTGGGAGCTGAAGGGGCGGAGCCAACAGTAAACCACGGGGAGCAGGCATGGCTGTAGAGTAAGAGATTCCACTCATGTCACACAACATCAGGGTAGACGACTGCAATGTGATTGTATAAGGGAGTAATTATGAGTATAATGCGTAAATATGGCTATACCTAGCTAATAAACAGCAGTGGGTATACAATAAGGGTCAATGCATATTGCAGAGCAAATACACAGTACTGTGGACATGAGAGTGGAGAAGAGGAACAGGAATAACCAGGGAGTGCGTAGGTAGGCGAGATGGGAAATAAGGAATGGTAGCAGTGACAAACATAGGACAGATAAAAAGGCAGACAATACCTGGGTGCAACATGTGAAAGTTAACAGAGTAGGATCCCATAGGGTATGTGATATAGGTTTGTCACTGCTACCATTCCTTATTTGCCATCTCACTTACCTATGCACTCCCTGGTTATTCCTACTTCTCTTCTCCACTTTCATATCCACAGCACTCTGTATTTGCGCTGCAATATGCATCGACCCTTATTCTATACCCACTGCTGTTTATTAGCTAGGTATAGCAATATTTACGAATTATACTCATAATTACTCCCTTATACAATCACATTGCAGTCGTCTACCCTGATGTTGTGTGACATGAGTGGAATCACTTAGGCTCCATTTTCATGGGACACTGTTTAAACCTCCCCTCAACGTTTTATCTTGACAGCTAGAAACTGGCATCTAAAACGTCCGTTTTGCATGCCGCGTTTGCGTCTAGAAGCTTTTTTTAAAAATGACATTAAACGACCCTGTGTAATGTACTGATAAGATAACATAACATAGAGGAGAGTTCAGAAGCAGCTGAAAAAAACGCCCAAATGCTTCTTAACGTCCGTTTACCAGCAGCAGTGTAAATGAGGCCTTACTCTACAGCCATGCCCGCCCCCTGTGTGTTCCCCCAGAGGTTCACTGTTGGCTCCACCCCATCAGCTCCCAGGCTAGATTCATTCTGCTGGCCACTCTCTAGGGGATCATTGCTTGGAACCTCAGCTTTACCCGATCAGTGGGTATGGGGTGCTAATTGGACCCCCGCTTACAAAGAGAGACCTGTACGGTTTTTTGGTGATGCATATCTTAACCACTTCAGCCCCGGAAGGATTTCCCACTTTAGGACCAGAGCCCTTTTTGCGATTCGGCGCTGCATCGCTTTAACTGACAATTGCGCGGTCGTGCGACGTTGTACCCATGAAATTTGCGTACTTTTTTTTCCCACAAACAGAGCTTTGTTTTGGTGGTATTTGATCATCGCTGCGTCATTTCTGATCACCGCTATAAACAAAAGAAGAGTGACAATTTTGCAAAAAAACACAAATTTCTTACTTTTTGCTAAAATACAAATACAAAAAAAAAATACAAAAAAACATTTTTTTTTCACCGTTTTTGGCCGATTTATATTCTTCCTCATATTTGCGATAAAAAAAATGGCAATCGGCGTTTATGGATTGGTTCGCACAAAAGTGGCCGCGTTTACGGATGATGAGAATTCATTTTTGGGGTTTTTATTTTTTTTATTTTTTACTAGTGGAGGCGGCGATCTGCGATTTTTAGCGGTACTGCGATATTAGGGCGGACATGTCGGACCATTTTGACACTTTTTTGGGACCATTGGCATTTATACAGCGATCAGTGCTATAAAAATGCACTGATTACTGTGTAAATGCCATTCGTAGTGAAGGGGTTAACCTGCAGGGGGCGCTCTAAGGGTTAACTGTGTTCCCTGGGCGTGTTCTAACTGTGTGGGGACTGCCCTAACAGGAGAAGGGAAGTGGTCACAGCCTCCATGTACAGGAAGGCTGTGATCACAGCCCTTCCCCCTTCACAGAACGGAGGTCCGTGTTTACTTACACGGACCTCCGTTCTATCACTCCGGGGGGGCATCACGGGTAGCCGGTGGCGATCGAGGCTGCCGCACCCGCTCCCTGGCCCTCCCCGAACACAGTGAGTGCGCAGGCGCGCCTCCGGCGGCGCGTGCGCGCTCAGAGTGCGCGATCTAGCAGCTGCCGTCAGATGACGGCGATTTGCGATATCGAACCACTTTGTCGCCGTCAACCTGCGGTTGGCGGTCGGCAAGTGGTTAATATATCTATCTCCCTCAACATTCTCAAGATAACTCAGCAGCATAATCATGGGATCTAGAGGCAAATCTACCGTGGTCGCCTCAGAGAGAGTCTCCACCACACCCGTCCAGTACATCCTTAACTGAGGGCACGACCAGACCATGTGGAGGAAATCCCCTGTGTCTGCCAGGCAACAAGTACACTGCGGGTCTAAGGACAGATATATGCCAGCCAGCCTCTGAGGGGTGTAGTAGGCTCTGTGTATAAATTTTAGCTGGATGAGCCTATCCCTAGCCGAGATCATCGCTGGGATAAATGTCGTCAAACAATCCTCCCATTCTTCACCCAAGTCTGGAATGTCAGCCTGCCACTTATCCCTCAACCTATTAGGCCTACTATCATGCTCAACCGTAAGGTATAGGTAAAGAGAAGACAGTGCCGGACGTCAATAGTCTTTCAATGGAATCTGATTCCAAAATAATTTGTTCTGAGAATTGGGCCCGATAGGCATGGCTAAGTTGCCAATACCTAAAAAGGAACCTCTGTGGGAGTGCAAACGCGTTCTGCATGTCTCGAAAGGTTCTCAGCCTGCCACCCTCCACTATGTGTTTCAAGCTGACAACACCCTTACACGCCCAAGCTGCCGCATCAGGAATCTGAGTGAAATGTGGCAATTTGGGGTTACCCCAAAGCGGTGCATGCGACAAAAAGGTATTCGCCTTCTGACATCAATTGTCACCCTCATCGGTCCCGTCATCGGATACTGGGCCCTCCTTCCCCTAAATACCAAATTTGATAAGGCAGCGTAGGAGCCCACCACCGCAGCCTCCAAATTCACCGCGGGATTGGATCTGGGCTGGGAGAACCACCATCGGACAGTTACAAGGACCGCCTCCCAATAATATATCAGGAAGTTAGGCAGGGCCAAGCCTCCAGATGAAAGTGGTAGGTACAGGGTGTGTTTAGCCCACCTTGGCGTCCTCCCATCCCAGATAAAGGACAACACCAGACTCTCAATTTTCCGGAAAAATTTTATCGGACTATGAGTAGGTGTGTTTCTGAAAAAATATAGAAACCTTGGTAGGTATACCATTTTTATTAAGTTGGCTCGGCCAACTGGGGAGAGAGGTAGGGCCCTCCAGGTAGTGCAGTTGTGCGTAAACCTCGTAAGTACTGGGTTCAGGTTTTTTTCCACATAGTCAGATAATTTGGCAGTGATTCTAATCCCTAAATAAGTAAACTCCTCTACCCAACGCAAGGGAGTGAGCGTGTCCACCTGGGGGATCGACGGGTGGAGAGGGAATAGAACCGATTTATCCCAGTTGATACGTATGCCAGAATAGGTGGCAAATTGTTCAAAAATTCCTAATGCCGAACGCAGTGAGGTGTTCGCATCGGAAAGATACAGCAGGGTGTCATCAGCATATAAGGATAATTTTTCCGTCAGGGGGCCCACTCTAATGCCAACCACCGACTCCGCCGAGCGGAGCAGGATGGCAAGGGGCTCCAAGCCGGGGCGAAGAGGCCAGGGGAAAGCGGTTGCCCCTCTCAAGAAGGAACACCTCAGACAGATTCCCGCTCATAGCCTTCTCCAGCACTGCAGGCGCGATCCTTCACTCAGAGACAGCGTGGTGGTAAAATGCAGCTTCCTTCCAATAATCTTCCCATGAGGCAAAAGTACTCCCTATAAGCCGTCACATGAAAGAAAGGGGGGCCCACATAGTGTAATATTGCTAAAAATTCTATACTTTATTGAGCTAAAAAGATACACTCACATTTAATAAGTTGGTTTGAGCCGTCACATGAAAGAAAGTGTGTCCCTGGTGATGTCAGATGTGACGAAACCGGTAGGAGCCACGTCCACACACCCATCACGTTACTGCGCATGCGCGGCCAATTGCGGCCATTTTGGTTCCTGGCGGAACGTCCGAATGCTGTCAAACCAACTTATTAAATGTGAGTGTATCTTTTTAGCTCAATAAAGTATAGAATTTTTAGCAATAGTACACTATGTGGGCCCCCCTTTCTTTCTTTCATGTGACTGCTTATGGGGAGTACTTTGCCTCATGGGAAGATTATTGGAAGGAAGCTGCATTTTACCACCATGCTGTCTCTGAGTGAAGGATCGCGCCTGCAGTGCTGGAGAAGGCTATTTGCTTTTCACATCCTCTGTAATTAAGTGTGACACATCGCTCTTATCCAGGGGGTCACACACTCTGGGGTAAGAGCTTAGAACAGCAGGTGTTGTGTGACACAAGATTGCTTTGTTTCCTGCACGGAGGTTGGGACCTTTTCTCTTCATCTTGATTTCCTCATCTATGGACTTTCATGATTGACTAGAGCTGTACTTGTTGTTATCTGTTTATCTTTTGTCCAAGTGTAGGATATTATGTACAGCAGCTTTTTATATTGATATTTTATATTGACAATTTTCTTATATCTGATTTTTGAGCGCAGAATTTTCTACATTATTTTATAAGGTCATAAAACACAGACCTAAACAAAAACAGAACCCCCCCCCCCCATCCCCTTAAAACTGAGGAGGGTTTGGATCCCTAGAAACAAAAGTACACAAAGATTGTGCATGGGGGCACACAAACTCCAAAGGCACTTGATCTGCGCTGGGCAGTTCCCAACCCAGTGCAGACCATTATCCGGCAAGGATTACTTGGTTCATTTCACCCGGAGCCCCAGGGGGCACATAGCTTAAGTCATAAACACAAAATTTTCATTAGCAAATCGTATACCTAGATTAGGACACCCATCTCTGTAAAAGAACCCTCCACCCCCCCCCCTCAGATGTAGTCCCCCCCTCCAAGGCCCCGAAGGGGGTGCACAAATGGTATCCCCATAGCCTGAAAAGCGTCTACATGAAGATTCGCAACATTTCCATAGTTGAGGTCAGGCATTAAGGGGGACCTCCAGCGTTTCTCAGGCCAGACATTGTGGCTCCACAGTGAGAAATAGTTCAACCCCTCCTGAGAATGCAGGGTGAGGGGAGACAAAGGTTCCGGGAGACCTATTCGGTCCCGGAAGGTGTCCATACCCCTACGGAACAGCGCCGTTTCGGTTTGGAGACCCTCCAGCTTGGAGGTCAGGGTAGTCTGGCAATTATTGATTGCAGCCAACAGGGCCTCAAAGGCGGGGGGAGCCCGCATGGATAGCGTCCCCTGTAGACTGTGGGGCCAGCGAGGCCATGCTGTGCGCTGCACGTGTGTGCAGGCCTACACGCGGCGCCTTGTGTGCTGCAGTGATTTTGGGCTGTTTCAGGGCCGATTGTTTGCCCTTTGTCATCGCCGGACCGGGGCTGAAGAAGCTGGCGGCAAGTAACGACCGCCAAGCTGTATTCGGGTGTTCCGCAGCAGGATAGAAGGAGGATTTAGTAGCCAGACCTGGGAGCTCTGTTAAAGAACGTCTGCTCCCGGCACCATTTTGGACACGCCCCCCATCCTCTGATGATTTAGTGCAGTGATCAAGGCTTGTTTGCCAAAACTAGTCTGCCATTTCTATTTTTGTACTCATAGTGTGGTCTATATGAATAAATCATCAGAGGATTACGGAGTTGCCGGCTGTTTTTCCTTATCAAAGATGTTAATCTATTTGCCCTCAGGATTCTTCTTTGTTTAATTTATGATCGAGCCCCACATCCGGCATCTGAACACAGGTTGTCAATACAGGAGTATAAGGCCCTCCGTGACCTCACACTCCTGTATGAGGAGGGTCAGACATCTGATAATTCGGATCCTGAGGACTTCGATGATGCGATTGATTTGATTGACCAAGCAGTTCTAGGGGCTCTTTTAGTTGGAGAAGAGCCTTTGGTGCCAAAAAAAATCAGATATTTCAAAAAATTTGAAAAAGAAATCCCAAAAATTCCCTCCTCTCCAATCCAACCAGAACGTATCAGCATTTGTGAAATGTGGCACTGAGGCGGTCCGCAGGACCCCCATTTGTGGGGTCCTGGCGGACAACCTCTCGAGTGCACATAAAATTGCCCTCACCAACATAAAACATAATACCTCTATCGTAATTAAAAATGCAGATAAAGGTGGGAATGTAGTTGTGATGGACCGGGAGGCATATCAGGAGATGTGCATGGATATTTTGAATGACAAAGATTGGTAAATGGAAGTATCATCAAATAAAATGGAAAAATATAAAAATACATTCCACAGGCTCATTGCTGAGGCCCTTAATAAGGGCACAATCTCCTATGATACTTGTAATTTCCTTAATAATAAATATCTGCGCACGTCTTCCTTTTATGCTCTCCCGAAAATCCATAAATCACATACAACCCACCTGGAAGACCAATAATTTGAGGTAGCATGAACTAAACTGAAAATGCGAGTAGATGGATCACGTCCCTTCGTGACCAGTCTGTCCTCCTATGTGAAGGATACTGTCAACTTCCTTTAGTTGATCGAGGAACTGCATGTTCCTCCTGGAGCATTGTTGGTCACGATTGACGTGGAAAGTCTCTACTGTTCTATTCTGCATGATAAAGGCATTCAGGTCATACACAATTTCTTCAGTTCCAGCAATCAGCATCCTGAGGCTGTGTTTGACCTGGTCATCCATGTACTTGACTTTATTCTCAGACATAATACTTTTATTTTCAACGATTCCCACTTTCTCCAGGTGCAGGATGTGGCTATAGGGACCTGTTGTGCGCCCTCATATGCCAACTTGTACCTGGGTGAGTGGGAGCGTATGTTCTTGTTGTCTGATGTACTCTCTAAGTATTTATCACACATCCTCATATGGATGAGGTACATTGATTATATTTTTCTAGCTTGGGATGGCTCGGTCAAATTGCTACATCAATGCCTCAATGCAATGAACTTTAATGAATACAATCTATTTTTCATGATGACTCAGGATAGAAATAAAATTACATTTTTGGATGTTGAGGTTGAGGTGGACAGTAATAGGACTCTCAGGAGCAACCTGATTAGGGAACCAACCGCGGGAAATACTATCCTGCAGGCCAAGAGCTTCCACCCTTACCCTCTCATAAAATCCATACCTTACTCACAGTATTTGCACTTGCGACGCAATTGCTGTAATAACGAGAGTTTCAGGGTGGCAGCCTTGGATTTAAAAAAATGTCTCCTCGATAGAGGCTACACAAATCATGCCTTCTTAAGGCACACAACCGAGTTATTGTGCAATTGAGGGCCCAACTACTATTTAGGGCCCCCACTGAGAAAAAGAATGATGGTGAATCTATTCGCATCATCACTTCCTTTAATAGTCAGCACATAAGTCTCAGAAAGCATCTTCAGAAATACTGGCACCTTCTGCTTGTGGACTCCAAGATAACCAGATTTCTTCCACCTCACCCCCTCATTACCTTTAGGAGGGCTCCATCTTTGCGAGACAGATTGGTCTCCAGCCAGTTTTTCCTGTCCGACACTGTGTTGGCTCCTATGGGCACCCTCGCATTTCCCTGTGGTGCCTGCAATTATTGCAAATACAATAGTGTTGATCCTTCTCCGCGGCCCCCCCCGACGGTCGCCTTCATACCCCAAAAAGTCATGTTACCTGTCAGACTTTCGGGGTGATCTATATTATGAACTGCCCCGTGGAGCGTTCTATGTGAGCAAGACCTTCAGGGAGTTCTGGAGAAAGATCTACGACCATGTACATGCGGCCAAAGTGTGTGATATTTACTGCAAAGTTGGCCGTCACGTGGTACAGGTCCATAACTATCATGTCCCAGAGCTTAGGTTCTGGGCTTTGGAGCATATACAGCGTAGTCCACGTGGGGAGGACTGGAATAAAGTGGTCCTCCCAACAGGAATCGCACTGAATATTTCATTTAAAAGCAAATACCCCACCAGGGATCAATGAAATTTTGAGCTTTAGACCATTTCTGCTATCTACTATTTAAATGTTTGAATCTTAATATATTAAGGCTAAATTGATTCTGGGTGTTAACAATCTCATTGCTGACTCTTTATCTTGTCAACAGATGGACAGATTTTGATTGTTGGTGCCAAATGCAGATCCTATTGGCCTGTCTTGTCCACCCCATTTGTGGGAACTGATATGAATTCAGTGCAGCTAGCTATTCAGCAGTCATGTTACGAAGCTGCGTGGAAGCTATGGTGGAAGCTATGGTGTTCAATCAAGAGGTGCAACTATTTAATGAATTGTTCCTACTCCTATTCACAGATTTTTAAACTTTGGCAGGTGTCTTTTTTCTCAAATCTACATGGGCGCTCTTCCTGTCTTAATTTTTTTTTTTCAGTAAAACAAGTCTTAAAAGGTTATCAGAAAGGACATAGAGTCAAAGACAAGAGACTTCCTGTTTCTGCTGATCTTTTGCATAGTTTTTGTTCTGCTACTACGACTGTTTATTTTTCGTTATTCAAATCAATATTGTTTAAACTTTCATTCTATTTATGAATTTATGGTGCTTTTGAGATATCCAAATTGCTTCCACCTAATAAAAATGAAAATTCGGGCTTACATTTCTCTTCAGTGGTCTCCATTCTAGTCTACTTCGCATTCTGTTGCTTAAGAGTAAAACTGATCAGTTTGGCCTTGGTCAATGGATTACTCTTGGCAAGCCCTCAGACCCCAGTATATGTGCAGTATTTCTAGGCCAAAGATACATGCTACAGGTGATCGTTTGACAATTTATCAATTTTGGGCTGTTTTAAAGTAATGTAAAAAAAAATTAAATATTGACCATCTACCGATTTCTTCTCACTTGTTCCGTTTTGGCTCTGCTACGGAAGCAGCTAATTTAAGCTTTTCTGAATCTGTTATTAAAAATATAGGTAGATGGAGATCTCAATGCTATAGTTCTTATATACTTCCTAATGTTTGCATTTAAATTCAGATTCATCCTCTGTGGTTTGGATCATTGGACATTCATATGTCTATTGGGCTCATAAGAGTGCAGAATTTAGATGCTATGGTCTTCTCCTAGCTTTACCTGCTTCTCGATTTACAGTATATTGGTTTGATCAACGTGGCATGAAATGGACTGAGTTACGTAAAGTTCTGTTGTTGTTATATTTACAATGGCCCGTTACAAACATTATTGTTTTCCATTTGGCGGGTAACAACATTGGTTTCCGTAAAACTTTAGATATCATTTCTCTTGTGAAGGCTGATTTGATGTGCCTTCATTCTATCCTTCCAGATTGTATCTTGGTCTTCTCCCAAATTATTCCTTGGTTACTTTAGCTCACCCCCGAATGGAGACATTTTGATAAATAATTAATAGAGCTATAGCTAAGTTTATGCCTGTATTAAATGGTTTGTCTTTCAGAGAAGTGGATTTGGAAGGGGGTATTACTGACTTTTATCGTGCTGACCAAATTCACTTGTCAGACATTGCGCTGGACATTTTTAAGAGCTTTATGCCTTGATGCTTTTGTGCTCACTTTTGACCCAGCCTTTCTGGCCTTTAGGGAGTCAGGGCACGTGCCCTACTCCCAGAAGGCCCTATACCTCTCTCCCCTCTCTTTACTGTCTTGTTCTCTTCCATAGGCCCACTGTTGGCTGTTTTGGTTGGTGTCACCCTTTGGTCTGGGGTCACTCCATTGACAGTAAGTACATGCATCGTTTACCTTGGTATCAATCACCCTGCTCCAACTATTACTGGTTGTACCCTATATCGGTGTTTGACAGTATCTTTTATTTTAGAGCCGTGGGGTATTGGGACGTCTACCGTCCGCTTTTTGGTTCTCGAGGGGGAGACTGGCCCTTGCCGGGCCCGCTTGCGGATTGCCATCTCCTGAAGCCTTGAAGTCACACCCACCCAGCAGGCATCTGTTTGTGGCACATACTCATCTACATCATAGTGACCCTATGCTCTGATATAAGCCATTTTTGCACCTGTTTGATAATCCAAAAAACTTGTGCTCCTTCGCTCCGAGGGGAATGGCGCCCTTTAGAGTGGGTTCTATATTAAAAAGTTAAAAAGGTGCTTGGGTAATGAGCCACCTTGCTGCCACTGTGCGACCGGGGGGGTCCGAGATACTAAGATACAAACAGAGAAACAATGGCGCACCGGCCTTGCGCATTATCCTCGACAAAAGCCTTTATTAAAAAGTTAAATATATATATACTCACAAACAAGCTTTGTATATGAGCTTTTAAAACCAATTGTGAAGTCCAGCCTGTTCCTCCAAGCGTCAAGTCAGGGTGGTCCTCACACCGTGAAAGCTAATGCGTTTCAAGGTTGTTGGACCTCTTCCTCAGAGCCTACTTAACACCAACTGAACATTGCACTTATACCATGAGTACTGACATAGTGGGGTGTGGATCTGTGGGTCACCGCCCTTAATTTGGGGCGTGTGCTCCACAGAGGGTCATCTGCTTGCTCCACCCACCTGTCACCTAGGTCCCATGTACACCATATACCACTAATGTCCATTGGATCTGCTGCCTTATACAAAAGTATAAATCTATAAATAAGTAAATCAATAAATGTATAAAAATTATATATATAATATAAACTATAAAAAATGAGCACATAGTGCATGCACCTATGTCTGCACATGTATCTATGTGTGTGCGTGCACCGGGGTGCACACACACACAAATACACACGCACCCCTTTGTGCAATCAAACCAGATTGCATGATCTCCAGCCTGTCTCAATGTCCTCAGCCCCTAGATACTTGCTGATCATCCTGTACTGCATGCTACATAAATTACGTTTTTAATATACGTTTTTGATTGCTCACCAAGTCTGTCTCTGATCACTGCCATTGTACCTTGAGTTCCTTCTTATTTTCCCCTAGAGAGTGAGCCTCTCCCTTTTATTTGGCTTTCTTCGGCGGTATTCCGCTGTCTGCATGGGAAATGCCGGCTACAGAGCGGCATGTTAATAGGTTTGCGACTGACAGACTTGTATGTGGTTAGATGAGGACCTCAAAAACAGCTGGTTAAATGAAATGAGGGAATGTAATAGGCTGTTGTTACAACATATTATTTCACAAAGGAAAAGAAATCTTGAGAGTATAAGATCAGATCTTAACGAGACACAGGACGAGCTAGCCGGTTACACAGATTTGGAATGCTTTGACAGTTGGGACAAGAACATAAATGATCAAATGGTGAGCTTTGAGACAGATCTCATTGGAAAGAAATCAAGCAAATTCGAAAGAGATAGGCTAGATTACAGACAAGGCCGTGAGCTTTATTGGGGCAAGGGGAAACAAAACTCTACAAGGAACATAGGACACGTAAATGAGGATACCCAAAAGAGAGTTGGAGTAGTACGCACAAAAAATAGGTCTCCCAGGAGAAATACACAAAGGGGAGATGAGAAAAATCCCAGGAAAGAGAACCGAGGACATGATATAAAGAAATACAAACCCTACAAACAAGAAGGGAGAGAGAACCCTCATAGACCTAGTGTATCCCAAAAAGGGAGGGGTGGAGACCTGCTCCCAAATCCTACATTGGAGGCAGGCCCTCCCCATACTCCCAATAATAAAAAGGGAATTCACAATAGAGAATGGGGCCCCTCAGACATCTCAAGGCAGAAAATGGGTTCGGTGTCATCAGGCAAAAATATAAACATACAAGAACGGCAAGAAGAGAACCCCACTAACAAAGATCAGTCTTTTTTACTAAAGGGGGCTGTGGGCCAAGTGAGTCCCACAGCCAAAACATACTCCAGTCAGGGTCAGAAACATACAATAAGGAAAAGAGGAGAAGAAGAGGCAAGAGAGGAGGAAAGAAATCCAAAAGGAGGGAGACGCTAACAGCGAATCCCTCCACGATTAGGATCTACAATCTGTCAAGTTTGGTGTTTTCCGCCACAGGGTTGGGGTTACTACAAAAAGGCCTGAATTTTGCACCTAGGAACCCACCCAACATATTCAAACTATTTGTAGACCTTAACAAGTACATCAGGAACCTCACAGTTAAAAGGTTCTTTGCACTTTTGCACTGAAAAAGAACAGCCTGGAGGATAACCCCACCACGGATGCCACTCCGGAAACACACACACACAGATCCCAAGGTCATCCCAATCGGGAGGGCTCTGTGGATCCAGACGACGGGGCTTTAGCCATCCTCCAAAGCTTATATGAAGAGGGAGGTAACATCATCACCCAGTCAGAAGGTGACACTGTGGCAGAGTTGGAGAAGAACATCATACACACAGAGTATAGACCCAGATCCTCCTTTTTCCCTTATTGGGCAAAGGGCAATTTAATTTCTACATTCTATGAGGTGGTACTCAGTGACTTGAGGAAAGTCTGTCAAAAATTTCCAAAAATGGGAAACGGTCTGGGAGTTGTGGATTGAGATGGGATCATAAAAACCATCAAAAGCATCAAAAGTAAATCCGACAAGCAGATAAAGGTGGGGGTCTTGTAATACAGGACAGAAAGTCGTATCTGGCTGAAGCATGCAGACTACTGAGTGATGGGGCAACCTATGTAAAATTACATAAACCCGCTAGTAGAGTACAAGGCCTCCCTGGAGGCGCTGCTAAAGGAGGCATTGGCAGATAAGATCATGAGCAAGAACGAGTATCAGTTCCTATGGAAACAACATCCTATGACTCCCCACTTTTATCACATCCCAAAAATCCACAAAGATCAGACCAATCCCCCAGGCAGACCGATAATTGCTGGAATTGACAGTCTGACCAGCAATCTAGGGTGCTGCATAAATTTCTTTCTTCAAAAACAAGTCACCAGTCTACCATCATATGCCAAGGATTCCAGCCATATGTTGGAAATATTGTCCATGTTTGAATGGAGTCCAGAATATAAATGGATTTCACATCATTATATACGTCCATCGAACACCGATTTGGCCTTCAAGCAGTGGAATACTTCCTCGGGACCAGTGGTTTACATCTCTCACAGATGTCCTTCTTGTTGAAGTCCATCAAATTCACTGTAACCCATAATTATTTCACCTTCATGGGAGAATTCTATAGGCAAATCAGGGGCACAGCTATGGGGGCCAGATTTGCACCGAGTTATGCAAATCTGTTTATGGGCCTCTGGGAGGCATTGTGCATATGGGACAACAACCCATACTCAGCAAATCTGGCTCTATATGCCCGATATATAGACGAAATCTTAATCATCTGGAAGGGCACTGAGGAAGATTTTGAGGGGTTCCTATCACATTGTAGTAACAACCCCTTTGGGATAGGATTCACACACGTGATTAATGAACAACAGTTGGTGTTTCTGGACCTGGAACTTAGAGTGGAGCAGAGTGGAGCCATCGTTTCACAAACCCACTTTAAACCAAGTGCGGGAAACTCCTATTTACATGCTAGGAGTAATCACCATCCCAACTGGATAAAGAATGTCCCATTCGGCCAATTCTGTAGATTACATAGAACATGTAGCAGGAGAGAGGACTATGAACTACAAGGGGAGATCCTGAAGAGAAAATTCCTGGAAAAGGGATATAAGCTCAGTCATATAGAAGAAGCTTACTCCAAATACTGGCATCTGTATCAGGCAGGAGACACACAAAGTGTGACTCAAAACAGCATTAAACCAAAGTCCAGAAGAAAAGAAATCTCAAAGGCCCAAAATAATGTAATCACATTTTGCACAACGTATAATGTGAAGGCCTTTGAGATCCAATGAATCTTCTGTAGAAATTGTTAGATTCTACAACAGGACCCGGTTCTAAAAGAGCCATATAGCACCCAGTAGGGTACGCAACACTAAGAGAAGGGACCCCTTAAGCAACAGCGTATTGAAGTAATATGAAGTAATTTGCTATACCTATTCAGTTCCATTTTGATTCACAGCAACCATTTCAAACTAGTCAAAAGTTTGAATAGAAGTTCTCACACATTTCTCACCAGATAAGCAAGTTTGAGCAAAACATGTTTTTTCCCCGAAATGACGCTTATGCATCTGCTAGCCAAAGGTCCATTCTCGTCACATATTTTGACTATCATTTCTGTTATGGTCTTCATTGCATTGTTATGAGAAATGTTTCATCTTATTATGTATTTCTGATTAGCAGAAAATAACTATATAAACTGAGAGAATAAAAGTACTAATCAGATCTTTTCTGAGCAACACCACTGCCTGTCTTGTGTCAGTTGAAACTAATCGATCTCCGGGCCCGCTGAGACGAGGACCAACCCAGGCAGGGCTATCAGTCTATCTGACCTAAGAAAAGGGTACCCCAACACACTGGCGTAGTCGCGGCAGGATAGTCAAGACAACTGTCCGGTAAGTGTTAAAATTTTATTTTTTTTTGTTTAATAATCTTTATGAAATTTTTTAAAGAAAAGTTCCATTGGCATACAGAGAGTAAAACAGCATGGCACCAAAATAAAGCACAGGTTGAACAAATATTGAAAATCAACTACAATGCGTATAGAAACTTACTTGTCAGTCAATACATAGTACATAGTATAGCAATACGAGAGAGGTTTGGTGAATGGTACAGTCTGGGTTGCACTCGCCTCGCACAGACACCCCAACAGGAACAAACTGTGTCAAGCATGAGAGGCGGTGCAACCGACCAATGCAAAGACTACCTCAGACCCAAGTGGTCCCAACTTTGTAGATATATTCAAGTTGAAAGTAAGGGGACAAGGCACAGGAGACCAATAAAGGATAGAGGGTGAGACAGGATAGTCAGTAAGAGCTTATTTATCCTTCATTTAAGGATTATACAGGTAGGTGTTCTTCATATAGGGAGATCATCGACGTTGCCCTGGAAGTATGTCAAAGTTCAGAGTAAATTGAGATCAAGGCGACACAGAACAGACGGAATGGGCAAGCCAGGGCTTCCACCGCCTCAGAAATTTAGGCATTTGAAGATGAGCTCTGGCGTACATGAGCTCCATTTCACATTGTGTGTTGACAGTCGAGACAATTTCCGAGTGAGATGGAAGGATAGGTGTTTTCCAGTTTTTAGCTAGAAGTGATCTGGTGGCGAACAGAATGTCTGTGTGGGTATCGGCCAGGAGTCCATATCCAGGCCAAGTATGAGCATCTCTGGGGACAGCGATATGGGCGTAAGTAGTATTGATGATAGGAGCTTCTCAATCGTATTCCAAAGAGTTTTTAACTGTGGGCAAGACCACCAGATGTGAAGGGCGTGGGCAAGACCACCAGATGTGAAGGGCTGATGCGGGTTGGTTGCAAGACCTCCAACACACATCAGGCGTCGATGGGTAGATCCTGGTCAGTTTTTGTGGCGTGAGGTACCTTTCATGGAATATTTTTTGGATGCCCTCCCAATGGGTACAACAGCGAGAGAGGCGAGAGGGTAGTCTTAATGCCTTAAACCATTGTTGAGCAGTATATGAGCAATTTAGTCGGCGTTCCCATTTAAGCATTGTGGGAGTCTTAGAGTTGGGATCCGGGTTGGTAAGGAGACCGTAGAAATAAGAGATGCCTTTAGAGAGTATGCATGCTCCTTGGTAAAATTGCAGTATGGTACAAAGTATTGGAGCCGTGGACCAGTTGACTTTCGAAAGTACTGAGCGGATTCTCAGAAATTTGAAGAGGTCTTTGTGGGGGATGTGGTATTTCTGCTGAATTTGTTGAAAGGAGAGTAGCATGGATTTTTGGTAAAGGTCTCCTAGAGTTGAGATACCAGCTGCGATCCAGTTTTGTAAGGGAATGTC
>BLSH010420734.1:68665-79305 GCA_018402905.1 Glandirana rugosa
AAACCTTATGCTAACTCTTCGAGGATAGTAGTTATGATGAATGCGGGTATAGCGACAGGGGTCTCTACGAGGATGAACCGGACCTATACCTGAGGACCGGCTATGGGTGTGTCTGTAAGACAAGCGGTGGTCTAGTGAAGATCGATTTTTGACCTTTTGTGGATAGGAAGGTAGAGTGAGCCTTTAACAGAGCTGACAGTTGTGTGTTACACTTTACCTCGAGTACATGCGGTCTCGAGTAGAAGTTTACGGATTTAAAGACTCCGCCACCTTCGGGACCGAACGGGTAAGGCAGACAAGAGACAGCGCTCAGACCCAAGTGGTCCCAACTTTGTAGATATATTCAAGTTGAAAGTAAGGGGACAAGGCACAGGAGACCAATAAAGGATAGAGGGTGAGACAGGATAGTCAGTAAGAGCGTATTTATCCTTCATTTAAGGATTATACAGGTAGGTGTTCTTCATATAGGGAGATCATCGACGTTGCCCTGGAAGTATGTCAAAGTTCAGAGTAAATTGAGATCAAGGCGACAGAGAACAGACGGAATGGGCAAGCCAGGGCTTCCACCGCCTCAGAAATTTAGGCATTTGAAGATGAGCTCTGGCGTACATGAGCTCCATTTCACATTGTGTGTTGACAGTCGAGACAATTTCCGAGTGAGATGGAAGGATAGGTGTTTTCCAGTTTTTAGCTAGAAGTGATCTGGTGGCGAACAGAATGTCTGTGTGGGTATCGGCCAGGAGTCCATATCCAGGCCAAGTAGGAGCATCTCTGGGGACAGCGATATGGGCGTAAGTAGTATTGATGATAGGAGCTTCTCAATCGTATTCCAAAGAGTTTTTAACTGTGGGCAAGACCACCAGATGTGAAGGGCTGATGCGGGTTGGTTGCAAGACCTCCAACACACATCAGGCGTCGATGGGTAGATCCTGGTCAGTTTTTGTGGCGTGAGGTACCATTCATGGAATATTTTTTGGATGCCCTCCCAATGGGTACAACAGCGAGAGAGGCGAGAGGGTAGTCTTAATGCCTTAAACCATTGTTGAGCAGTATATGAGCAATTTAGTCGGCGTTCCCATTTAAGCATTGTGGGAGTCTTAGAGTTGGGATCCGGGTTGGTAAGGAGACCGTAGAAATAAGAGATGCCTTTAGAGAGTATGCATGCTCCTTGGTAAAATTGCAGTATGGTACAAAGTATTGGAGCCGTGGACCAGTTGACTTTCGAAAGTACTGAGCGGATTCTCAGAAATTTGAAGAGGTCTTTGTGGGGGATGTGGTATTTCTGCTGAATTTGTTGAAAGGAGAGTAGCATGGATTTTTGGTAAAGGTCTCCTAGAGTTGAGATACCAGCTGCGATCCAGTTTTGTAAGGGAATGTCTGGCAAGAGAGAATGTAGCGTTTGTAGGGGTAGGTCGTGCAGTCATTTCCAAGGGATACCCTGAGATTGTTGTGACACCGCTTGCCATGTCCTGAGGGTAGCATTGACGGTGTCAAGATATGAGGACGGTTTATACCGAGACAGTAGCATTGCACTAAGGAGCTGCCTAGGGCATGTAGAGAGGGCAGCTCATTCCATCTGTAACCACGGGAGTGTAGTGTCCTGGACCCACCAGCGTTTGGTTTGTTCCAGGATGTTGGCTCTATAGTATGCTGTAAGGTTGGGGGCTCCCATGCCTCCAGCTATGACTGGCTTGCAAATTGTGGTTCTATTGAGTCGTGAGTGTTTACCATTCCATATGAAGGTGTGTAGAATTGCTTGTAATTTATGGAGTTGAGAAGTAAGAAATCGAATAGGCAATGTCCGAAAAGCGTAGATCACATGTGGCAGCAGGTACATTTTAGCGAGGGCTATTCTCCCAACCCAGGAGGCTTGAGCATTACATAGGTTTTGTATGGTCAGGTGCAGTTTGACCTATAGGAGGGAGAGATTCATCTTAAGTAGTTGTGAAGTAGGAGATATCAGGCTTATCCCTAAATATGTGAGAGCGGAGTTAGGAGCCCAGGAGAAGGAGGTAAGTCGCGCAATGTCACTTCTGAGACGGGGAACAATGTTAATACCGATCATGGATGACTTGGAACAATTGAGTTTGTAGAGGGAAACTTTGCTTAAAAGGTCCAACATATGGTGTAGGTGCGGGAGTGACTCTGTGGGATTGGTGATAGACAGAATTACATCATCTGCATATAATCCAATTTTATGAGTGTGATGTCCAATCTCAAGACCCAAGATAAAAGGGTTGGCTCGAATAGATTGCGCAAGCGGTTCCATAATCAGAGTAAATATAAGTGGCGATAACGGGCAGCCCTGGCGGGTACCATTAGAGATTAGGAAAGGGTCAGATAAAATGCCCGACCTCACCACCCTCGCGCTGGGCGTAGTGTACAGCACCATTATGGCTTCTAGAAGTGCACCGGAGAATCCAAATTTGATCAAGACCGCTCTAAGAAATGTCCAGTCCACTCTGTCAAACGCCTTCTCTGCATCCAAAGAGATGAACAGAGAAGGCGTTTTGTGGTGCTCAGCCCACTGGAGTAGATTTATGTATCTACGTGTCCTATCAGATGCCTGCCTACCGTTAATAAAGCCCACTTGATGCACTAGTTGGGAGATGACAGAGGAAAGACGTGTGGCCAGTATCTTAGCATATATTTTGGTGTCAGAATTAAGCAGGGAAATTGGTCTGTAGTTGGCTGGGTCATCCGGAGCCTTACCTGGTTTGGGAATAGTAGTAATAATAGCCTCAAGGGCCTCAGGTGGAATTGTGCCCATGGTGAACATAAAGTTCAGGTTACGTAGTAAGTGAGGAGCCAGCAAAGCAGAGAATTGCTTATAATACTCGTTGCTGAACCCATCCGGGCCAGGAGCTTTGTGAAGGGGCAAAGAAGCAATAGTCTGGTTTAGTTCAGCAAGGGAGAGGGGACTGGAGAGTAGGTCCACCTGTTCCTGAGTTAGAGAGGGTAGGGCAAGATCTGCTAGGAATTTGGAGATATCAGATGGGTCGGGAATCTTGGCTTCACTATTAGCTGTGAGGTTATACAGTTTAGGGTAGAACTGGCAAACGCGAGCAGCGATATCTTTAGGATTGGTAAGCTTGCTATTTTCGCGGGAGAGGAGGTAGGGAATTTTGGCGTGCACAAAGTGCTTCTTAAGTTGCTTTGCAAGGCAGGCCCCTGGCTTGTTATGATGGGCATAGAAGTGAAGTTTGAGCCTCTTTAATGCAAAGTCAAAATTTGAGTGGAGATAATCACTGAGCGTTTTCCTAGTAGTATTAAGTTCTGCCTCTAGGTTAGGGGAGGGATGCGCTTTATGTGTCAGTTCCAAAGATCGGATTTGGTTAAGCAAGGTGGTAATGGTAACACTACGCGTTTTCCTCTCCTGGGCCCCTAATTTAAGAAGAAGACCTCGGATATAGGCTTTGTGGGCATTCCAGCAAGTGCTTGGGTTCGTAACTGAATCACAGTTGGTTTGGAAAAATATACTGAGTTCGGATTCAACCTGTTTCTGGAGCTGTGGTTTGTTAATCAGGGAGGTATTGAGTCTCCAAAGTTTCCCCGTTTATTTGGGGTTAGCTGGAAAAAGCTGAAGGGAGATTGGTGAGTGGTCCGACCATGTTATATTACCAATGGTTGCTGATTGAGTGGTTTGCAGAGTAAATTTATCTACCAGAAACAGGTCGATCCTGGAGTAGGACTTTTGAGTGTGCGAGAAGTAGGTGTAGTCTCTCGCAGTGTTATGAAGGCATCGCCAGGGATCATATAAGTCTTCCAAGCGAAGTAGGTCTGGAAGAGCTGAGGATTGTTTTCTAGTGGGATTGGAAGAGTCAAGTGTGGGGTCTACAATTTGGTTAAAGTCTCCGCAAATGATCAAAGGGTGAGTGCGGAAAGGTTGTAGTTTGTGCATGATGGTTTTATAGCTTCGAGACTGTTGGGTGTTAGGAGCATAAATATTCACCACAGTCATAATGTGGTCATTAAAGGAAGCATGGAGTATAATAAATCTGCCCTGGTTGTCCGATTCCAAATGGAGTAATTTGAACGCTACCGTAGATCGTATTGCTATAAGTACCCCTGCTTTCTTTTTGGTGGAGTTTGCATAAAAGCAATGCGGGTACTGCTTATGAGAGCATGTGGGAGGTTTGAGGGAAGAGAAGTGCGTTTCTTGCGCGCACATGACATCAGCTTTTAATAGCAAAGCTTCATTCCACAATAGGTGGCGTTTAAAAGGAGAGTTCAGGCCCTTCACATTGAGTGAGGAGCTATTGATAGCCATAGTGACAGGGTGTGATCTCTATTGCTGGAGAGTGGGCACCCAATCAGTCGCACACTCAAGGTCAGGGCAGAATATGCACAGGCTAATAAAATCACCAAGCTGGTGGGAAAGGAGAACAAAGGAACAACAATACAATCTAAAGTTACAGCTAATCGTAACAATTGTTTCAAATGAACTGCAATTGGTAGATATCTGGAACAAATAGAACAGATACAAATTGAGTAACTACACTAAGGTAGCGCACAGAGAATTCTGAGAGTGCCTAGCATTCTGTACAGGAGTGGGAGGCAACGTAAACTATGGCGAGAAGGTGGAGTACAGCAGACCATAGCATACTCACTGAGACACGTGTAAATAGTAAGCAGCTTACTATAGTTCATGGTTAGACCTGGGTTGACCCAGGTAAGGATGGTTTTCAGATATGCTGAGTAACACGGGGGATGAGCCGGTTGTCGTCCGGGCGGCGTGGTCCACGAGGTTGTCCTGGTCAACGTTCAGATTGCAGTGGAGGGGGTGGAGAAGTGATGACCCTCCAGTTAAGCAGACGTTTAATACCCTCCTTGGGTGTCAAGATGTCTGTCATTTGGGATTGGAATGTTACCACAAGCTTTGTTGGGAACCCCCATTTGTATGGTATGTTGCGATCCCTGAGGATGGAGGTAACCTGAGCGAACTCCCTTCTCTTTTGCGCAGTGGCCGCAGAAATATCAGTGAACAGGGAGATATTGGAGTAGGGATCTGGTAGTGTTTTCGATACCCAGGCAGCCGACATAACTTTTTCTTTAATATGGAAAAAATGGATGCGTGCCAATACATCTCTAGGTACAGAATCAGGTAGGTAACTCGGCTTTGCGATTCTATGTGCCGGATCAATAGTCAGATCCAGCTGCGTAAGTTGGGGGATTAGTTTGAGGAACATCTGTTGAATGTAGTGTGTGATATCTGATGGCTTCACAGACTCTGGGATCCCCCTAAATTTGATATTATTCCGACGAGAGCGATCTTCGAGATCTGTCACCTTAGCTCGCAGGTATTGAAGTTCTTCAGATAGTTTAAATAGGGTCTCCGTGGTGGCCTCATGTGCAGACGCTTGGGCTGTGACCTGCTGTTCAATTGTGGTTGTACGATCGTCAAGTTGGTCTACTCTGGTATGGAGTGTGGAAATCGAGGACCGTAGTTCAATTCTCAGATCTTTCTGCAACGATAGAAGCATCAGTTTCAGCGTTTGTTCGGATGGCGGTTGGTCTGTGGCAGGATGAGCAGCCAGGGATTCCTGCGAGTCCTCAGGGTCGGGCATCTCAGCCCAGTGCTGTTTTGTGTATAGCGGAGTTTTGGACGGAGATTGAGCAGCTCTTTTGCCCCTGTCTGTGGTTGAGGATTGCGGGCATGTGGAGCCATTGTTGGAACTGTCCATTATTTCAAGGGTGTGTCCCGACGTATCCAAAGGTAGCAGAGAATCTTATAGTTCAGATAGTCAGTGTGAAGGCAAATCCGGTCACCAAGAAGGATGGATGATATGACACCGCGTGCAGCATACAGATCCACAATCTGCTTACCAGAAGTGAGATGATTAGAGACCTGTGTTCAATCCACAGATGAGCTGCCTTGTGCCGCACCCTCTGAGCCTTCCACCTATCTATGCATCTTGTCAGCAATCTCCATCCACATTACTCGATCATAGGAGAGAGGACACATACCATAGCGTAATCCCATAAAAACACCTTTATTGCCAACCCGCCTTAAAATTACACTTACAAACATAATAAAAACATAATAAAACAAAGTTTATTATACCTATAATAAATCGCAACGGCCTATTCAAACCGAAAAGTTCAGCAAAAATGTGTGTTTATTGTTTATTAGTAGGAAGTAATGTGTTGTGAGAAATTTCCAGGCTCAAAACTAGGTGACCTGAGATGTTATTTACCACATATGTTAACTGTTTTTTAACCACTTGCCGACCGCCTGCCGTGGCTTGACGGCGGCAAAGTGGTTCGCTATCGCAAACCGCTGTCAGGTGCCGTCAGCCGCGAACACGCGCGCGCTCACAGCGCGGGCACTGCAGTCCATTTTGATAGAGGACCGATCTTCCGATCGGTCCTGGCCAATTGCATTGCACCTCTGCCTCTGTAATGTAAACCGAGGCAGAGGAAGTGAGCTCATCTTCTTCCCTGAAGCCCTTTTTGGTTCCGGCGAGGAAGAGAGAGCAGAGCCTGTAAAAGTGCGTTACATAGTTAGTCAGGTTGAAAAAAGACACAAGTCCATCTAGTTCAACCAAAGAAAAAAAAAAAAAACTGAAAAATTATATATAACCATACAATCCCATGCCCACAGTTGATCCAGAGGAAGGCAAAAAAACACCCAGAAAAGCCAATGATCCAATTTGCTATAACGGGGGAAAAAAATCCTGATCCCCTGAGAGGCAATCGGGGTTGCACAACACTACACTGACACCAGGACAGTTAGGCACACTTTTAACCCGTTGATCCCCCCCCAGTTAAGCCCTTCAGTGCTGTCACCCCATCACAGTGCAGTGATCTGATTTTTACTGATCACTGTACTTGTGCCACTAAACCAGTGTTAGGGTAAGTTAGTAGTAGGCCCAGGTAGGTATAAAAACCCCCATTGCCCCCCAATAAAGTGTTTAACCCCTTCATTGCCCCATCACCTTTAATCACCGTACAAGAGTCACAGGAGATGCATGTTAGATTTTTGTTTTTTTTTATCAGGGCACCTGCCGTGTGTGTATATATATATATATATATTTGAAGCGTTTGCAGAGATCACGCCCGATCCCTGCGAAATCTGACAGTGATTTTGGTAGCGTTTAAAACAGGCTCTGACAACCAGGTGTGCTTTTTTTCCTGTGAGTCACGCTAGTGTACGTATCAAATTTAGAAAGTCCAAAATATCCAATCGCACGTACAGTAGTGAAGAGGCCTACACTATGCTGAGTATGACAGACGAGAGCAATGGGGAAGCTTCAATGTCAGATTCAGGCTCAGCATATGAAGCAGTAGACAGCAGTGCCACCCTGTTAGATAGCTGGTCCCTGCTACGGTCAGACATACCCGATCCCGTTCTGCTGCCGCTGAGGTGCAAGAACCGCAGGGTTCTCGTATGCAGCAGAGAGCCAGTACTAGCGTCGCTACTCCTTCTGGTGAATTGGCAAGCAGTATCACGTGGTGACGTGGCGCGTCCCATAAGTGCAGTTCAAGCTGGTGTGGCTAGCACGAGTAATGCCCCGCAGCCACGAAGAAAACGAACACAGGCCCGCAGAACCCATAGTGCCCTTCCCACTGAATTTGATATCCCTGATTGGCAACCCACCACTGATTCAGCACCAGTACTTCCCCTATTCACTGGCCAATCCAGAATCACGGTGAATACAGTTGATTTTACGGCCATCGATTTTTATTCGTTCTATTTCACGAAAGATCTCTATAGATCTATAGTGGACCAAAGCAATATGTATGCTGGTCAATTCATCGCTGCTAATCCCCATTTGACACTTGCCAGAAACTGGAAACCAATCACGGTTCCAGAATTTAAGACCTTTCTGGGCCTTTCCTTCCTCATGCACATATCAAAAAAGAGTTGCGGTCATATTGGTTCACTGACCCAATTCACCATATGCCAGTGTTCTCTGCTTTAATGGCCAGGACAGGATACAAGCATATTTTGCAATTCATGCACTTCAGTGACAATGAACTCAGTCGTCAACAGGGTGACCCTGAATTTGACCGGCTCTACAAAATTTGGCCCCTCATAAACCTCTTCAACACCAAGTTCGCCGCACATTTTATTTCCAACCATATTGTCTACATAGAGTCCCTGGTTAAATTTTCTGGCCGTCTTGCTTTGAAACAGTACATCCTCAGCAAGTGAGCCAGATACTGGTTAAGATGTATAAGCTCTGTGACAGGGCCACAGGCTATACAAATAGTTTCATGGTTTATGAGGGCAAAAATAGTCACGTAGAGCCAGAAAGATGCCCAGACTAAATGTGTGGAGTGCTGGCAAGATTGTGTGGAGCTTGGCATCACCCTTATCCGGAAAAGGGTACCACTTGTACGTGGACAATTATTACATAAGTGTGCCACTTTTTAGTCACTTGCTTGATCACCAAATCGGTGCATGTGGCAACCGTGCGACCTAATCGCTGGGGCTTCCCCCAATGACTTGTAGATTCCCATCTTAGACTGGGGGAGAGAGCCTGCTTGAAGTGTAATCATTTGCTCGCGATGAAGTGGAGGGACAATCGGAATGTTTTCGTTCTGACCTCCCTTCATGCAGATATGACTGTCCTAATTCCTACGGCGACTGGTGTTTTGGAGAAACCCCTCTGTGTCCAAGATTTATGGGATGGGTGGACCTTAACGACCAGTTATTGGCGCTGTACTTAATTGCCTGTAAGGGCAGACGCTGGTACAAAAAAGTGTCTATATACCTTTTTCAATTGGCTTTGCTGAATGCTCATGTCTTATACAGAGCGTCAGGACTGATGGGATCCTTCCTCAAATTCATGGAAGAGATCGTCACAGCCCTTCTGTATCCAGATGGTGCTGCACCCCCTGTACACAATGTGAATGCAGTTAGCCGGCTGCATGGGAGGCACTTTCCATGAGTCCTCCGTGGTACCCCAGGCCACAGAACACCCCAAAAGAGATGCCATGTCTGCAGACGATGCGGATACAGTCGTGACACCTGCACTTATTGTCCCACCTGTCCTGACCAGCCTGGTCTCTGTATCGGAGACTGTTTTGAACACTAGCACACATTAGTGAATTATTAGCATAGGGTACACCAGACACAGTGATAGGCACACGTACATAGGGTCTCCAAAGATGCCAGTGAATTTTGAGAGACCCAAACCTGGAACCAGTTACAGTTTTTGGTTACAAAACAAAAGGTGTACCAAAAAAAAAAAAAAAAATTAAAACAACAAAAAAAAATATAAAATGTTAAAAAAAATATATAAAATAAAAAAAACAAAAACAGTTGATGTTTATTTTATTCTCTCTTGTTTTCTCTCTCTCTATTGTTAATATTTTTTATGCATAGCTGTAATGTTTTGTTACGGTTTTTATCATGTTTTCTTTGCAGGTATGTCATTTTTTATGTTAATGCTTACCTGTAATGTTATATTGTTAATGTGTTTTATAATTTTTTCTTCTTAGCAGGCATGTAATGTTTTTATTTTACTGTGTTTTATTAATTGTTTATTAATTTTCAGGTACGCCATTCAGCTGCAGCACTGATTTATTAATGGTGACAGCAAAAAAGTTTGCTCCTACCATTCATAAAGCAGTGACTCCAGCGCTGTTGGAGGCGATTTCACCACCACAGTTAAAAAAAGAGCAAATATACCGGAGCATAGGGGCAGTGGGTGTAATTTGGGTGGATTACCCCTATGTTCTGGTATATTTGCCCATCATTAGAAGTGGGAGGATGAAGGGAGGTTTTCTATTGATGGGCATACCCACTGATTGATTCTTTTTTTTTTTTTTTCATTTAAGCCACAGGCTGCATGAAAAACCAAAACATTACAATATATGCCCAACAAGTAGCAGCAACATATATTGCTGGTCTTCTCAGGCTCTCCTGTCCCAATGGGGAACGTGAGAATGCAGCTGGTGATTCCGCCAGATGATCATAGAGCTGATCGAAGACTAGAATGGCTCCAATCATCTCTAAGGCCTAAGAAACCGGAGGCTACGAGCATTTTGTGACTTTGGTTTTGCCGGATATAAACAGCGTCATTGGGAAATTGGGGAAGCATCTTATGATGATTGATTATGATGATTTTGGTGTGGTCAGATGCTTTAAGGGCTGAGGAAAGATCTAGAGTCATGTAGACCACAAATTAAAAAAAAAATATGCAACAATACCTATTTTTATCATAGGAGATATTAAAAATTCCTGTGATAAAAAAAAGATGAAAGGGACAGTGTAAAAATAAAATAAAAAGCAAAATGAATTGCAACCCTGCCCCCCGTGGACAACAATTTCACCATGCATGTGAGGTATCACCGTGAACGTCAGATTGAGGGCAGTAATTCTAGCAGTAGACCTCCTCTGCAGATCTAAAGTGGTAACCTGTAAAGGCTTTTAAATATGTATATAGTTTGTCTCCGCTTTGCGGGTGTGCGTCATTTTTAACCACTTCTCTTTAGGTGGATGTCATATGATGTCGCTGCCTTTGAGTGGTGATATCTGAATGATGCCTGCAGCTACAGTCACCATTCAGATATTGTTTTTTAGAGCCGGCAATTCCGGTGGATGGACACCGTGAAAATTGTGTTGTTATAGTAGAGCCAGGATGGCTTAAAATATATATATATATATATATATATATATATATATATAT
>BLSH010420741.1:4049-14590 GCA_018402905.1 Glandirana rugosa
TATTTGAGAGGGAGTCTCGTGGTTGTCCTTGGAGAGGGATTACGTCATCCTCTACCATTAGGGAGAGGTTCCTGTTGGTGCTGTGAGGGAGAGTTTATCGTTCTAAAACCATCTCCTACTGCATTAGGGAGAGGTTCCTGTTGGTGCTCTGAGGGAGAGTTTATCGTCCTAAAACCATTTACTACTGCATTAGGGAGAGGTTCCTGTTGGTGCTCTGAGGGAGAGTTTATCGTTCTAATATCATCTCCTACTGCATTAAGGAGAGGTTCCTGTTGGTGCTCTCAGGGAGAGTTTCTGGGGGTTTGCTTGGCTGGCCCCTAGCACACTCTCCACCTCGTTTATTGTTTAACTCACTAATCATTCAGAATGTTATATATGAGTTTAATGTACTTTCTTCTTCTCTCCCCTACTGTCTTCTAAGTTTCTACTTTCTCCCCTTTGGATTGGTGATCGTGGTGGTGACAGAACGGCGGGACAGGTACAGTACTATTTTACGCTCTCTAACACCATGGCCCCCCTAAACATTTTCTCCCTTAACATCCAAGGATGTAATATACCACACAAATGGACCAAAGCTCTTCAAGCTCTTGCTACTGCCAAAATCCACATTTTTCCCAACTCCCTTTTTATCACACCTATTTAGAGTGATCAACTGCCACAAAATGGGCACTGTTCTAATATGCGGGGCCTCTAATCAAGCAGTCATTCCTTTTCTAGATAAATCCCCACCTGCCCCAAAGCCGCCCGCCTCCAAGGCCTCACTGCATCAGTTGCTCATTAGACACTCCCTCTCTGATACGTGGCGTGAAACTAACCCCACCAGCAAGAAGTACACTCATTACTCATACTCCCACAAATCATTTTCCCACATTGACCATAACTTCATCTTGAATAGCATGACCCCAGAAATCATTACATCAATATTAACTCCGTACACATTCCTGTTGGTGCTCTGAGGGAGAGTTTATCGTTATAAAACCATCTCCTACTGCATTAGGGAGAGGTTCCTGTTGGTGCTCTGAGGGAGAGTTTATCTTTCTAAAACCATCTATTACTGCATTAGGGAGAGGTTCCTGTTGGTGCTGTGAGGGGGAGATTATTGTTCTTAAACCATCTCATACTGCAGTAGGGACAGATTCCTGTCAGTGCTGTGAAAGACAGGTTATCGATCATTCTAAAATCATCTCATAGTGGTGTAGGGAGAGGTTCCTGCTGCTGGGGTGAGCGGTGCATTTCTTGCACAAAAATAAAAAGTGCATCTACAATTTTCTTTTTGTTTAAAAAAAAAGAATAATAATTTATTATTCTTTTTTTTAAGTATTAATAAATAGTGCTACATAGTACATTTGTGTCCAGAATGAGGAGAGCGTCAAATAAGGGACGTGGTCATGGTGCTGCTGGTGTTGGTGGTGTTGCTGAAGCTGAAGCTGCTGTTGCAAGGATAGGACGTGTTCGATCTGTGCCAGCTACATGCACAAGTGAAACACCTTCCTCAGGTAGCCGACAGAACCTTTAACATTATATGGTAGGCCCGAATGGCGCTCAATGAATGGTGAGGCCAAAACAAGTACAGACGATAGTAGATTAGGTGGCTGACAACGCTTCCAGTTCCTTCACATTGTCTCCCACCCGGCCCCTTGATGAAAGCTCAGAGTTGGCACCTGAACCCCATGGCCATCTGTCTTTCACCTCAGCCCCTTGTAAATCAGCCAAGGAGTCTGAGCCCTAAGTCATGCAGCAGTCTTTTATGCTTTTTGAGGACTCTGCTGGTGTGCTTTCCATGGGCCATCCACATAGCCCTGCCCAGAAGTGGAAGACATTGAGTGTACCGATGCCCAACCACTTCTGTTGCAGGATGAGGACATGGAAACACCAGCGCATCACATCTCTGAAGATGACGAAACACAGGTGCCAACTGCTGCGGCTTTCCTCAGTGTGCAGACTGACAAGGAGGGCAGTGGTGACAGTGGTACATACAATATACATCCAATATACACACAGTATATACACACCCAGTATGCACACACACATACATACAGTATGCATATATAGAGTCACACACTGCAAAAGTCTGACATAAGGAAGAACATTTGAAATAATAATAGCTTATTATAATTTATAATTTAAAATAATAAATCAATAACTTATTATTTCAAATGTTCTTCCTTATTTCCGAAATTCGGAAATCCGGAAATAACGAACATTTGAAATAATAATAGCTTATTATAATCTATAATAAGTTAAAATAATAAATTAATAACTTATTATTTCAAATGTTCTTCTTTATTTCCGAATTTCTGAAAATCGGAAATAAGAAAGAATATTTGAAATAATAATTAATAACTATTAAATATAGGTATTGAAATTTTCTTGAAAGTATGACTATTAGTGCTAAATTTCATATTTACGTTCATTAACAGCCAAACTTTCAAGGAAATCCCAATACCTATAATTGAATAGTTATTAGTTAGTTATTATTTCAAATATTCTTAATTTTTTTCAATTTTCGGATTTCTGAATTTTAGAATTTCCGAATTTCGGACTTTTGGCTGTTCCAATTGCCGAATTTCTGAATTACCGCAATTGCCGAATTACCGCAAATTTCCGAATTACCGCAATTGCCGAATTACCACGAAATTCCGAATTACCGCGTATTTCCGAATTACCGCAATTCGGAAAAACAAAAATTCGGAAAAATTCGGAAATTGAAAATTTGGAATTCGTCCGAATTGCCGAATTTTGCAAAATTCGGTAAAAACGAAATTCGGAACGAAACTAATTGCACAAGCCTACTACTTGCTCCCCCCCATTGACCGCCTCTGGAACCCCATATTATAATGTGGGCTTCCAGACGCAAACGTAGAGCCTCTGGGGGTTTGCTTGGCTGGCCCCTAGCACACTCTCCACCTCGTTTATTGTTTAACTCACTAATCATTCAGAATGTTATATATGAGTTTAATGTACTTTCTTCTTCTCTCCCCTACTGTTTTCTAAGTTTCTACTTTCTCCCCTTTGGATTGGTGATCGTGGCGGTGACAGAACGGCGGGACAGGTACAGTACTATTTTACGCTCTCTAACACCATGGCCCCCCTAAACATTTTCTCCCTCAACATCCAGGGATATAATATACCACACAAATGGACCAAAGCTCTTCAAGCTCTTGCTACTGCCAAAATCCACATTTTTCCCAACTCCCTTTTTATCACACCTCTTTAGAGTGATCGACAGCCACAAAATGGGCACTGTTCTAATATGCGGGGACTCTAATCAAGTAGTCATTCCTTTTCTAGATAAATCCCCAGCTGCCCCAAAGCCGCCCGCTACCAAGGCCTCAATGCATCAGTTGCTCATTAGACACTCCCTCTCCGATACGTGGCGTGAAACTAACCCCACCAGCAAGAAGTACACTCATTACTCATACTCCCACAAATCATTTTCCCACATTGACCATAACTTCATCTTGAATAGCATGACCCCAGAAATCATTACATCAATATTAACTCCGTACACATGGACCGACCACTCAGCTGTCTGTCTCACCTTAGCATCCCCTGTCCCCCGATCTCATGACACAACATGGTATATTAACAATACCACTTTGACTCAGACATCTCATTGCCTAGATATAGAGATAGCCCTAAAAGATTACCTCTCTACCAACACCACTGACGAGATTTCAGCTGTCAGACTATGGGAGGCTCACAAAACCGTTATACGGGGTAAATTGATTCAGCAGGCTACAATCCTCAAAAGAGAACGTAAAGCTTTATATCAGAAATTAGAGGCAGAATTCTCTGCCAGCCATGCAGCTTTCCAAGCCACCCCCAACCCCACTAATAAGTTGAGATTAGACAAAGCCAAGTTCAACCTTGATTTGTTCATCACCAATTCCGCAGAAAAATCATTACGCAAATATCGTGACAAATTATACACTAAAGCTAATAAACCAGATACACTAATGGCATGTGCCCTAAAAGCAATCAATAACCCTCCCCCTGCCATACGCCTCAAAACAGGCAACCATACCTACACAAGTAATCCCGTTAAAATACTAGAAGTGTTTCGTTCCAAGCTCTCTAAGTTATACTCCAACACCACAGTCCCAGACACTGCCCAAATAGTGTTTACGCATATCCCTTCCAACCATAACCCGAGCCCAACAGGAGACACTAGATTACCCTATAACGGAGATAGAGAAAGCGCAGGCTATTAAGCAGTTAAAACCCCATAAAAGGCCAGGTCCTGATGGCTTCTCTGCCAGCTATTACAAGCAATTTTCACCCATCCTGACACCCATGCTTGCTGGCGCCTTTAATGTGCTCTTAAAAGGACACACTTTTGGGCCTGAGACGCTGACAGCCACCATCACCATGATACCCAAGCCAAATTCAGATCAATCCTCTTGGTCAACCTACCAGCCAATCTCTCTCCTCAACCTTGACGCGTAGCTATTGGCAAAAGTTTTAGCCACTAAGCTGAATAACATTATAGGCAAATTGGTCCATCGCGACCAAACCAGATTTATTCCCATACGCCAAGCTGGTGATAATATACGTTGAACACTGCTCCTTTCGCACATCTCTAGAACTAGACGGATTCTTGTTTGCCTTCTGTCCCTTGATGTCAGGAAAGCGTTCGACACAGTCTCCCGGACCTATATGTCCTTCAGCACTGGGGAATGGGTACTCACTTTTTGACATGGATCTCATCTCTTTATACCAACCCCAGAGCGTACGTATATTGCGCGCTATAAATCAGCTATGTTCAATATTCAAAGCGGGACCAGGCAGGGATACCCATTATCCCCGCTACTCTTTGCTCTCCTTATTGAGCCTTTAGTTCAACTTATTTGCTCGCATCCTGACATCAAGGGAATAGAACACGGCGGCATCCATCATAAAATCAGTCTCTTCGTGGACGATATCCTGATCTTTCTAACCTCACCACACATCTCAGCCCAAATCTCCTCTCCCTCCTAAAGGGGTTTACCAGCATCTCAGGCTTACATATTAACGTGCATAAATCACAACTATTAAAGGTCTCTCTGCCCCTACGAACCTTCAGCATGCACAGGCCTTTCTGCCCTTCCAGTGGGAGTCCCACCACCTTTCATATCTGGGAATTAAACTTACGGCTGCCTCCTCCTCATTGTTTGCAGCCAATTACCTCCCCCTACTAAAAAAGTTTCTCATCTTTTGTCCCAGTGGTTGTTGCTACCTATCTCCTGGCTAGGCAGAATCAACGCCACCAAAATGGTAGTGCTGCCAAAATTCATATATCAATTTAGGGTCCTCCCTATACCCCTACCGCCATATTTCCTACGTCTGCTTCAGCGCAAGGTCTTATCATATATTTTGGAGCTCTACCAGACCTAGGGTCCCTAAATCGACTCTCTTTCTTCATAAGCTATGTGGGGGGCTCGGGTTACCCAACTTCCACTCTACTATTACGTGGCAAAGCTATCGCAACTAACTAAATACCATGCCACTAAAGAAACGCCACTATGGGTAGCTATAGAATCGGTCTAGACGGATCCCATCTCTGTGGCCAATATGTTGTGGTTACACCCAGCGGACCGTAAGGCAGTAGACAACCCCATCACTAAGCACTCCCTTAATATCTGGGATAAACTAAAGATGACACACAGCCTACAATCCCCACATAATCCCCTATTATCTTTCTTGAAGAACCCAGACTTTCGTCTAACTCTTTTCGGGCCCGATTCTCAGCAGACTTTTTCCGATTCTACAAGCTGACCTCGAATACATCCCTAGTTCCATTCTCCACATTATGTGACACCCACAATCTCCCCAGGTCGGAAATATTCCGGCACATACAAATTCAGAAATTCTATACACCTCTCCTCAAAACAGGCTCGCCACTCACGCAACTCTCAAAGTTTGAAAAATACTGTAAAAGTGACCCACATCAAAATCAATAGTCTCCTGCGCTCAGAGAACCTCTAACAGATGGTACAGCGTATTGAAGGGGCACTTAGTTCAATACAAAGTCTCAGTGGAGATGGTATTACTCAGCACATGTAGGTCTTGCTGTCCTCTTCAGGATCATGGGAATCCAGATACACTAGAGAAAAGACACAAACAAGAGGGGCGCACCGACCTCGTGCCATACCATTAAACAGTTTATTAAAATCATAAGGATAAAATCATTATACTCACAAACGGAGCTGATGACAAAGCTTAAAATTTAAAGTACATCCACTGGAAAAGATGAGCACAACCTCGGCAGAGGGACTGGATGGTATCCAAAAAAGCTAGGTTGACGCGTTTCCAGGGCGAACCCTCTTCATCAGAGCCTACTAGGCTTTGTCATCAGCTCCGTTTGTGAGTATAATGATTTTATCCTTATGATTTTAATAAACTGTTTAATGGTATGTCAAAGTGACCCACATGCCAGGGGCATCATCTCTACGCTATACCGCCAATTAATGGACACACCTGACGGCTCCCAACCTTCATACACCATTAAATGGGAATAAGACATTGGACGCATGCTAGATAGTGCAGAAAGGTCCAGTATCTGGTCCGCCACCACCTCAGCTTCACCTAATGTCCTGGCGATCGAGACTAACTTCAAAGTTCTCTCGCGCTGGTACTTAGTGCCCACCGGGGTAGCTAAATTTGCCCCCGCATGCTCGGCACAATGTTTTTGTGGGTGCAATGAACTAGGTTCTTTCTACCACATCTGGTGGAGCTGTCCCAAAGCCCAAGATTCCTGACAGAAAATATTTGATCTCCTATCTAAAACATTTGAATTCATGGTTCCTATGGACCCCGCCACTGCCCTATTAAATCGAAAGCTGGAAGGGTTATCAAATCTCCAATTCCAGTTGCTAATGCACCTCACCACCGCAGCCAAGCAAACGATTGCGAAAGCCTGGAAATCCCCCTCCCTGTTACTCCCTGAATCTAAAGGTAGGATGAATAAGGTGATAATCCACTCTAAAATGCTGGCCATTGAAACCAACAAAATTTGCAGATTTGAAACAAAGTGGCGTCCATGGATTAAACACAATCTACCCCCGGACTTTGATGAAGCCCTACTATTACCATGGTGATACTGAACCCGCCTCTTGCCCCACTCGGGGTCTGTTGCCCCCACACCACTGATCCAGTCACCTCTGTTTCCGTTGTCTTCTTGCTCTATCTCTCCCTATACTCTCTTTCTCTATCCTCCTGCTCCTTCTTTAGAAATCATCTGATATTCGGGGGCATGGCCAGCTGCTGACCAAGATGGACGTGTGATCCTTTCCCTCTCCTCAGCCTAAGACTCTCCAGCTACCCTAAGCAGATTCCAACGCAGGAGAACCCCCTCTAAACGTCCCTGTGGGGTCTAACCATGGTCCCCAATACCACTCGAGGCTCAGAGCTGCATTTAACCAGAGACACGGATCAGTAGCCACCCGCCATACTGACGGCACCAGCCACTGCAGAGCCACCATATCCTGTGTTCCTACCCGGAGTCCTCGGTCCTTCAAGAGCTCAGGTGAGCCACCAGCATCCATTGCACGGCTCCCTAATAGTACTCTGCCTCGGCCGCGATGCCTAGTCCCCACACCCGCCGCGGCTGAAGACAGACAAGACCTGACGCCACCTCACCTCACGGGAGCAGGAGCCGCCATCTTGCGGCCGAAGTACCCGCGCCACTTTGCGGCTTACGGCCAGACCCTCAGCTACCTTGTACTTTTTATGTGGTGTCCCCATGGAGGGGACCTGGTTGCCGTGCCCACTACCCCTCGGAGTAGCAGTCCACACCTTGGGCGTTCAGCCGCCCGTCATACTGACCGCACCAGCCGCCGAAGAGCCGCCATATACCGGGATCCCTCCCAGAGCCCTCGGTCCTTTTGGAAATCAAGTGAGCCACCCGCATCCACTGTGCAGCACCCGGATAGTAGGCGGCATTGGCAGCACTGCCTAGTCTCCACACCCGCCGAAGCTGCAGAGGACTGAGCCCAGACGCTGCCTCACCTCACAGGAGCAGGACCCGCCATCTTGCGGCCTAAGTGTCCTCTCCACACTGCGGCTGACTCCCTCAGCCACCTCGTAGGGAATCTTCTTACGGAGGGGATCTGGCTGTGTGCCCACTGCCTCACAAGTAGCAGCACACCCCTCAGGTGTACCCCCACCACGCAAGCTTCACGGTCCAAACCGGGCCGTCCGCCATCTTGGTACACCCTAGTATACCAGGGGCCCTGCTATTATTTCAGTAGGGCTCAATTCCCCACAGAAGCTCTACTACCGCTCCAGAACCAGCCGTGGACTTCACCTGACTGCTCCACAGCTTACCTTAGACCACTCAAAGTGGTTCTTCCTAAATCACTTCAGTTGGGATCCCCAAAGCTGAGGCCCAGGTCCAGACCCGACTGCCTCTGAAAAGGAATACCCTGCTGTACCGCTCTCCAAGCTGCTGGAAGCACACTGTGACAGAAAGACCACTATATTATCGTCTAGGAGTGAAGAATAGGAAACCTCCACAGAAGTATCGCTCTCCAAAAGGATAACCAGCTGCAGTTTTCCGGTTGGGCCCTCTGCCCGTAACCCACAACTCAGCCTGTGAAGCACCGATATCCTCTCTCCGGACTAGCACCTTAGAGGCAGTTTGAAAGTCTCGCCGCGGTCAAGGCCCCTGAACAAGGCCCTCCTGGTCTGCACAATCAGCTTCTCTCCCCTCCCCTAGGGAGCAACATTCCAGAACGCCCCTGCATAGTGGCATGTCCAAACACTGCTCTCGGAAACAGGTCATTAACAAACTCATCACTGAATTCTTCTCCACAGAATCCACAATGCAGTACTCCAAAGATTCAAACTCAGTGCCACCCAGCGTTCATGCACCGTCGGCCACTGCACAGCAAACACCATTCAACCCCTCAGAAGAGATGGACAGCATAGATCACTGTGCTCAACCTTCCTCGCCGTCCCCCTCTAATAGAAGCAAAAGGGCAGCCCAGTCTCCTGCGCCCTCGCCCTCCAAAGTTCCCCTCTACAAAAAAACAACACTGGGATGACAGACATGATCAACCAGGATCCCATGACTCCCTGGCAGACTTCCCCGCAAGAGATCAACCAGCATCAGAACACACCTTAAAAATGATGCTCCTATTATTGCAAAACGAGCTGCGCAATGAGCTCCGCTCATCCTTAACAGTGCTGCAATCTAGAGTCGAACAAGTGGAGGACCGCACTGATGCACTCGAATGACAAGCCGCTGATCAAGCTGCTAAATTGGTAGAGGCCTCGGATGCATTTTCTCAACAAGCGAACGACATCCACTACCTACAAGCTAAAGTAGCTGACCTGGAAGATCGTTCCAGAAGAAACAACATAAAGTTCAGGGGCATACCGGAATCCGTCAAACCTGCGGATCTTTCAGCATTCCTCCAGCAATTGTTCCTTAAGCTTATACCGCAGCTGACACCTTCAGATCTCACCATAGATCGAGCACACAGGATCCCCAAACCAAACTATTTGCCGGAAACGGTTCCTCGAGATGTCCTCGCACGCATCCATTTTTACCAGGTGAAAGAGAAGATCATGTCTGTAGCCCGCATAAACAAAGCTCTGCCTGAACCCTTCACCAATGTCTCGCTTTACACGGACATATCAGCAGCAACAGCCGGAAGCCGAAGGGAATTTAATCAGGTTACAACGAACTTGCGCAAGCATAACATTCCCTACAAATGGGGCTTCCCAGCCAAGCTCATAGTCACCTATCAAAACCAACCTACAAATATCCTCTCATGAAAAGAAGGTATGAAGAAGCTGCTGAACTGGGGCATCGGTTCCTCATCTCCTCCACAACAGGATCGAAGAGGACTCAAGCAAGCCCCACGGGGTCGCTCATCCTCCTATCGTCCCACGGGACGTGACCATTATCAACGCTAAAGCTATCCTCCTGACAGGTCCATGCCTGTCTTCATACCCAACATACTCCGCCTACTAAGGAGCAACTGAGTCTTTGCTGAGTATCACTGTTTTGTTCTTCTTTAGGTCAGTTTTGGCATTATCTTCTGCCCCCCTGAGTTATAGATAAAGTGCTATGCACTTTCTACTATTTAGCTTTGGTTCCCCTGCCACTATTATACACAGACTTGGATCTGTATTTTCATCTTCCTTTTTCTCTCCTTTCCTATCTTTTGCTACATTTCTAACCCAACCGACCACTGACTTCATAGTGACCACTTGATTCTTTATTGTTTGAGTACCTAGGGGTTATGAATATCTGAGTGTGCAACGTAGAAGGTGTCCTCTTTTCTAGTTCTCTCTTATAATTCTCTATCGCCCGCAATACTTACGCCATGGCTATTAACATTCTCTCCCTGAACGCTAAAGGCCTTAATTCACCCTTTAAAAGACAGCTTCTCTGTAGAGTTGAGCGAACCTCTGGAAGTTCGGGTTCTGCTGGTCCGGCTGAACTTCGGGACAAAGTCCGGATCCGGGTCCGGACGGAACCCGAACGATCGCACGGACACCGAACCCCATTGAAATCAATGGGGACCCGAACTTTTAGGCACAAAAATGGC
>BLSH010420768.1:0-11629 GCA_018402905.1 Glandirana rugosa
CCTGCTGCTCATGTGAGGGACAGATTATTGTTCTAAAATCATCTCATCATAGTGCTATAGATAGAGGGTCCTGCTGGTGCTGTGAGGGACAGATTATTGTTCTAAAATCATCACATACTGCTAGAGGGAGAGGTTCCTGCTGCTGCTGTAAGGGACAGATTATTGTTCTAAAATCATCTCCTACTGCTATAGGGAGAGGTTGCTGCTGGTGCTATGAGGGACAGATTATTGTTCTAAAATCATCACATACTGCTAGAGGGAGAGGTTCCTGCCGCTGCTGTAAGGGACAGATTATTGTTCTAAAACATCTCCTACTGCTATAGGGAGAGGTTCCTGCTGGTGCTGTGAGGGGCAGATTATTGTTCTAAAATCATCACATACTGCTAGAGGGAGAGGTTCCTGCTGGTGCTGTGAGGGGCAGATTATTGTTCTAAAATAATCACATACTGCTAGAGGGAGAGGTTCCTGCTGGTGCTGTGAGGGGCAGATTATTGTTCTAAAATCATCACATACTGATACAGGGAGAGGTTCCTGCTGGTGCTGTGAGGGACAGATTATTGTTCTAAAATCATCACATACTGCTAGAGGGAGAGGTTCCTGCTGCTCCTGTGAGGGACAGATTATTGTTCTAAAATCATCTCATCATAGTGCTAAAGAAAGAGGTTCCTGCTGGTGCTGTGAGGGACAGATTATTGTTCTAAAATCATCTCCAACTGCTAGAGGGAGAGGTTCCTGCTGCTACTGTGAGGGACAGATTATTAATGTTCTAAAATCATCTCATCATAGTGCTACAGGGAGAGGTTCCTGCTGCTCCTATGAGGGGCAGAATATTGTTCTAAAATCATCACATACTGTTAGAGGGAGAGGTTCCCGCTGCTCCTGTGAGAGACAGATTATTGTTCTAAAATCGTCAACTAGTGGTATAGGGAGAGGTTCTTGTTGGTGCTGTGAGGGACAGATTATTGTTCTAAAATCATCACCTAATACTATAGGGAGAGGTTCCTGCTGGTGCTGTGAGGGACAGATTATTGTTCTAAAATCATCACCTAGTGCTATAGGGAGAGTTTCCTGCTGGTACTGTGAGGGACAGATTGTTGTTCTAAAATCATCACATATGGTAGAGGGAGAGGTTCCTGCTGGTGCTGTGAGGGACAGATTATTTTTCTAAAATCATCTCCTACTGTTTTAGGGAGAGGTTCCTGCTGGTGCTGTGAGGGGCAGATTATTTTTCTAAAATCATCACATACTACTAGAGGGAGAGGTTCCTGCTGGTGCTGTGAGGGGAAGATTATTGTTCTAAAATCATCACATATTGCTAGAGGGAGAGGTTCCTGCTGGTGCTCCTGTGAGGGATAAATTATTGTTCTAAAATCATCTCATCATAGTGCTATAGGGAGAGGTTACTGCTGGTGCTGTGAAGGACAGATTATTGTTCTAAAATCATCTCCTCCTGCTAGAGGGAGAGGTTCCATCTGCTACTGTGAGCGACAGTTTATTGTTCTAAAATCACCTCATCATAGTGATACAGGGAAAGTTTCCTACTGCTCCTGTGAGGTGCAGAATCTTGTTCTAAAATCATCACATGCTGCTAGAGGGAGAGGTTCCTGCTGTTCCTGTGAAAGACAAATTATTGTTCTAAAATCATCACCTAGTGCTATAGGGAGAGTTTCCTGCTGGTGCTGTGAAGGACAGATTATTGTTCTAAAATCATCACTAACTGCTAGAGGGAGAAGTTCCTGCTGGTGCTGTGAGGGACAGATTATTGTTCTAAAATGATCCCCTACTGCTATAGGGAGAGGTTCCTGCTGGTGCTGTGAGGGGCAGATTATTGTTCTAAAATCATCACATATTGCTAGAGGGAGAGGTTCCTGCTGCTCCTGTGAGGGACCGATTATTGTACTAAAATCATCTCATCATATTGCTACAGGGAGAGGTTCCTACTGCTCCTGTGAGGGGCAGATTATTGTTCTAAAATAATCACATACTGCTAGAGGGAGAGTTTCCTGCTGATGCTGTGAGGGGCAGATTATTGTTCTAAAATCATCACATACTGCTAGAGGGAGAGGTTCCTGCTTCTCCTGTGAGAGGCAAATTATTGTTCTAAAATCATCTCATCATAGTGCTATAGGGAGAGGTTCCTGCTGGTGCTGTGAGGGACAGATTATTGTCCTAAAATCATCTACTACTGCTGGAAGGAGAGGTTCCTGCTGCTCCTGTGAGGGACAGATAATTGTTCTAAAATCATTTCCTACTGCTAGAGGGAGAGGTTCCTGCTGCTCCTGTGAGGGGAAAATTATTGTTCTAGAATCATCACATACTGCTTGAGGGAGAGGTTCCTGCTGCTGCTGTGAGGGGCAGATTATTTTTCTAAAATCATCACATACTGCTAGAGGGAGAGGTTCCTGCTGTTGCTGTGAGGGGCAGATTATGGTTCTAAAATCATCACATACTGCTACTGCTGCTCCTGTGAGGGACAGATTATTGTTCTAAAATCATCTCATCATAGTGCTATAGGGAGAGGTTCCTGCTGGTGCTGTGAGGGAGAGATTATTGTTTTAAAATCATCTCCTACTGCTGGAGGGAGAGGTTCCTGCTGCTCCTGTGAGGGACAGATTATTGTTCTAAAATCATCTCATCATAGCGCTACAGGGAGAGGTTCCTGTTGCTTCTGTGAGGGGCAGATTATTGTTCCAAAAACATCACATACTGCTAGAGGGAGAGGTTCCTGCTGGTGCTAAGAGAGGAAGACTATTCTAAAATCATCACATACTGCTAGAGGGAGAGGTTCCTGCTGTTGCTGTGAGGGGCAGATTATGGTTCTAAAATCATCACATACTGCTACTGCTGCTCCTGTGAGGGACAGATTATTGTTCTAAAATCATCTCATCATAGTCCTACATGGATAGGTTCCTGCTGCTCCTGTGAGGGACAGATTATTGTTCTAAAATCATATCATACTGTTGTAGGGAGAGGTTCGTGCTGCTGGTGTGAGCGGTGCATTTCTTGCACAAAAATAAAAAGTGCATCTACGTTGCTGTTTTCTAAATAAAAAAGTAGAAGAATTTATTATTCTATTTTTTTTGTATTAACAAATAGTGCTACAGTACATTTGCGGCCAGAATGAGGAGAGCGTCAAATAAGGGACGTGGTCATGGTGCTGCTGGTGTTGGTGGTGTTGGTGAAGTTCATGTTGCAAAGAGAGGACGTGGTCGATTTGTGCCAGCTACATGCACAAGTGAAACACCTTCTTCAGGTGCGAGTAGCCGACAGAACCTTCAACGTTATATAGTAGGCCCGAATGCCGCTCAAGGAATTGTGAGGCCAGAACAATTACAGGCGCTAGTAGATTGGGTGGCTGACAATGCCTCCAGTTCCTTCACATTGTCTCCCACCCGGTCCCTTGATGAAAGCTCAGAGTTGGCACCTGAACCCCTTGGCCATCTGTCTTTCACCTCAGCCCCTTGTAAATCAGCCAAGCAGTCTGAGCCCCAAGTCATGCAACAGTCTCTTATGCTTTTTGATGATTCTCCTGGTGTGCTTTCCGTGGGCCATCCACATAGCCCTGCCCCAGAAGTGGAAGACATTAAGTTCACTGATGCCCAACCACTTCTGTTGCAGGATGAGGACATGGAAACACCAGCGCAGCATGTCTCTGATGATGATGAAATACAGGTGCCAACTTCTGCGGCTTTCCACAGTGTGCAGACTGTCAAGGAGGGCAGTGGTGAAGGGTGGGTGGAAAATGATGTGGAGGAGGATGATGAGGTCCTAGACCCCACATGGAATGAGGGTCATGCGAGTGACATGTGCAGTTTGGAGGAAGAGGTGGTGGTCGCACAGAGGCACCAGCACAGCAAAAAAGGAAGCAGGTTGCAAAAGCAGAGCGAGCGTCCCCTAGACAGTAGGCCTGCTACTACCCACGGCACCCAGGGATCTAGCACACCAAAGGCAGCTCAAAGGCATTCCCCAGCGTGGCAGTATTTCAGACAATTTGCTGACGACAAGACACGAGTGCTTTGCACGCTGTGTAATGAGAGCCTGAAGCGAGGCATAAATGTTCTAAACCTGAGCACAACCTGCATGATCAGGCATCTACATGCAAAGCATGAGCTGCAGTGGAATAAGCACCTCATAATCCAAGAAAGGTCTCAGCCTCCTCCTGCTTCCTCTTTTGCTGCTGCCTCGGCCTCTTCCTCCACCTCTACAGTGCCAGTGTCACCTGCCACCCAGCAAACAGATGATGTGACAGCAACGCCACCATGTCCGCCACCGTCCCCAAGCATTTCCACACAGTCCCATGGAAGCTTACAGCTGTCCATCTCCCAAACAATGGAGAGAAAAAGGAAGTAACCCCCACCCACCCTCGATCCCTGGCCCTGAATGCCAGCATTTCAAAATTCCTGGCCTTTGAAATGCTGTCATTCCGTCTGGTGGACACGGACAGTTTTAAAAACCTGATGGCTGTGGCTGTCCCACAGTAAGTGGTTCCCAGCCGCCACTACTTTTCCAGGCGAGCCATCCCTTCCCTGCACAAACAAGTCGGGGATGAGATCAAGTGTGCACTGCTCAACGCTATCTGTGGCAAGGTCCACATAACCACTGATACGTGGACCAGTAAGCATGGGCAGGGATGCTATATCTCACTAATTGCACACTGGGCAAATGTAGTGGCAGATTGGCCTGAGGCGGCTAGCCGTTTAGCGCATGTCCTTCCGCCACCCAGGATTGCAGGGCATTTCTCTTTGCCTCCTGTTGCCTCCTCCTCCTACTGCGCTTCCTCCTCCTCCTCTACCACCTCCTCATCCTCTCAGCCTAACACCTTCACCACCAACTTCAGCACATCCAGGGGGAAATGACAGCAGGCTGTTTTAAAACTGATATGTTTGGGGGATAAACCCCAAACTGCGCAGGAGCTTTGGATGGGCATTGAACAACAGACTGATGAGTGGTTGTTGCCACTGAGCCTCAAGCCCGGCCTGGTGGTGTGCAATAATGGGTGAAATCTCGTAGCAGCTCTGGGCCTAGCCAGTTTGACGCACATCCCTTGCCTGGCGCATGTGCTGAATTTGGTGGTGCGGAAACTTCTAAAAAACTACCCAGATATGTCAGAGCTGCTGTAGAAAGTGCGGGCCATCTGTGCGTGCTCTCAGCGTTCTCACCCTGCTGCTGCTCGCCTGACATCACTGCAGCGGAACTTCAGCCTTCCCGCTCACCGCCTCCTATGCGACGTGCCCACAAGGTGGAACTCCACCTTGCACATGATGGAGAGACTGTGCGAGCAGCAGCAGGCAATAGTTTCAGCTGCAGCATGCATGGGTCAGTCGCTCTGCGGAACAGCACAACTTCACCACCAATGATTGTGCCTCCATGCGAGACCTGTGTACCCTATTGCGGTGTTTCGAGTACTCCACCATCATGGCCAGTGCCGATGACGCTGTTCTCGGCGTTACTATCCCACTTCTATGTCTCCTTGAAAAAACACTTTGAGCGATGTTGGAAGAGGATGTGGCACAGGAGGAAGAGGAGGCGGAAGAGGAGGCGGAAGAGGGGTCATTTCCACAGTTATCAGTCCAGTCATTCACAAGTGGCTCGGAAGGTGGGTTCCTGCACCAGCATAGGCCAGGTAAAACATTTTCAAGCCAGGGCACAGTTCAGGAGGATGAGGAGGACGAGGAAGATGATGATGAGGAGGAGGAGGAACCGTGTTCACAGCAGGGTGGCACCCAATGCAGCTCGTGGGCATCACTGGAGCATGGCTGGATGGATACGGAGGACACAGATGATACACCTCCCACAGAGGACAGCTTGTCTTTGCCTCTGGGCAGCCTGGCACACATGAGCGACTACATGCTGCATTGCCTGCTCAACGACAGCCGAGTTGCCCACATTGTAACTTGTGCTTATTACTGGGTGGCCACCCTGCTGGATCCCCGTTACAAGGACAATGTTTCGTCCTTAATTCCCTCACTGGAGCGTGATCAGAAGATGCGCGACTACAAGCGCACGCTGGTAGACGCGCTGCTGAGGGCATTCCCAAATGGCACTGGGGGCTCAGTGGAGGAAGAGGTCACCAACGCAGCTCTGGCACTGCCAGCACCTCAGAAGGCAGGGTTAGCATGGCCGAAATGTGGAAAAGCTTTGTCAGCAGCACGCCACAACAAACAGCACCACCAGCTGATAGGCAACGTCTTAGAACAGTATGTGTGCACACGCCTACACGTACTGACTGATGGGTCTGCCCCATTCAACTTCTGGGTCTCCAAATTGGGCACATAGCCTGAGCTTGCCCTTTATGCCTTGGAGGTTCTGGCCTGCCCTGCAGCCAGTGTATTGTCTGAACGTGTGTTTAGCACGGCAGGGGCATTATCACAGACAAGCGCAGCCAGTTGTGCACAGCCAACGTGGACAAGCTAACGTTTATTAAAATGAACCAGGCATGGATCCCACAAGACTTGTCTGTACCTTGTGCAGCATAGCCATTTAGACTGGCCTCACACAACCATTGGTATACTTGTTTTTTTTTAATATGCCTCAATATTTTGGGGGCTACCCCAATTAGAAAAAAAAACCCCAACAAACAAAAAACACAGTTGGCTACCTCCTCCTCCACCGCCACTTCCACCTACACTGCCACGGTCACGGCCTAGTCAACCTCTAGGCTCTTTCTCCACATCCACCTCCTCCTCCCATTTTTATTTTTTTATGTGATTTCAAGTTATTTCCCTATCCACATTTGTTTGCAGGGCACTTGTCCTAATCTTACCCCCATTTTGCTTCCTTTTGCAGCCCTCTAGCCCTTTCCAGGACTTTTTTACAGGAATTTTTGTGCCCAAAAGTTCGGGTCACCATTGACTTCAATGGGGTTCGGGGTCCGGGGTCAAGTTCGGGTCAAGTTCGGTACCAAACCCGAACTTTTCCGCAAAGTTCGGCCAAACCAGATGAACCCGAACATCCAGGTGTCTGCTCAACTCTACCAGGTGCTTTTTTTACCTGTGAGTCATACTAGCTGTACCTGTAAATTTATTGGCCAAAATGTCAAACGAAAGGTACACTAGTGAAGAGGCCTACAGGACACTGAGCATGACAGATTAGAGTGCAGGGGAAGCCTCACTCTCAGAATCAGATTCAGACTCACTATACGAACCTGTAGAGAGCAGTGGCACCCTGACAGATTCAGTCAGGTCCATAAATATTGGGACATCGAAACAATTCTAATCTTTTTGGCTCTATACACCACCACAATCGATTTGAAATGAAACGAACAAGATGTGCATCCAAATCAGGTTAACAGTGTAGGAAGTACAACAGTTTGTATATGTGCCTCCCACTTTTTAAGGGACCAAAAGTAATGGGACAGATTAACAATCATAAATCAAACTTTCACTTTTTAATACTTGGTTGCAAATCCTTTGCAGTCAATTACAGCCTGAAGTCTGGAACGCATAGACATCACCATATGCTGGGTTTCATCCCTGGTGATGCTCTGCCAGGCCTCTACTGCAACTGTCTGCAGTTCTTGCTTGTTCTTGGGGCATTTTCCCTTCAGTTTTGTCTTCAGCAAGTAAAATGCATGCTCAATTGGATTCAGGTCAGGTGATTGACTTGGCATTACATAACATTCCACTTATTTCCCTTAAAAAAACTCTTTTGTTGCTTTCGCAGTATGCTTCGGGTCATTGTCCATCTGCACTGTGAAGCGCCGTCCAATGATTTGTGAAACATTTGGCTGAATATGAGCAGATAATATTGCCCGAAACACTTCAGAATTCATCCTGCTGCTTTTGTCAGCAGTCACATCATCAATAAATACAAGAGAACTAGTTCCATTGGCAGCCATACATGCCCACGCCATGACACTTCCACCACCATGCTTCACTGATGAGGTGGTATGCTTTGGATCATGAGCAGTTCCTTTCCTTCTCCATACTCTTCTCTTCCCATCACTCTGGTACAAGTTGATCTTGGTCTCATCTGTCCATAGGATGTTGTTCCAGAACTGTGAATGCTTTTTTAGATGTTTTATGGCAAACTCTAATCTGGCCTTCCTGTTTTTGAGGCTCACCAATGGTTTACATCTTGTGGTGAACCCTCTCTATTCACTCTGGTGAAGTCTTCTCTTGATTGTTGACTTTGACACACATACACCTACCTCCTGGAGAGTGTTCTTGATCTGGCCAACTGTTGTGAAGGGTGTTTTCTTCACTAAGGAAAGAATTATTCGGTCATCCACCACAGTTGTTTTCCATGGTCTTCCGGGTCTTTTGGTGTTGCTGAGCTCACCGGTGCATTCTTTCTTTTTAAGGATGTTCCAAACAGTTGATTCGGCCACACCTAATGTTTTTGCTATCTCTCTGATGGGTTTGTTTTGTTTTTTCAGCCTAGTGATGGCTTGCTTTACTGATAGTGACAGCTCATTGGATCTCATATTGAGAGTTGACAGCAACAGATTCCAAATGCAAATAGCACACTTGAAATTAACTCTGGACCTTTTATCTGCTCCTTGTAAATGTTATAATGAGAGAATAACACACACCTGGCCATGGAACAGCTGAGCAGCCAATTGTCCCATTACTTTTGGTCCCTTAAAAAGTGGGAGGCACATATACAAACTGTTGTAATTCCTACACCGTTCACCTGATTTGGATGTAAAAACCCTCAAATTAAAGCTGAAAGTCTGCAGTTAAAGCATATCTTGTTTGTTTCATTTCAAATCCATTGTGGTGGTGTATAGAGCCAAAAAGATTAGAATTGTGTCGATGTCCCAATATTTATAGACCTGACTGTAGCTCTGACAATGGAGTAGAGGTCCCTGCTAAGGTCAGGCATACCCCATTCTTCTGTTGCTGAGGTGCAACAATCACATGGTTCTCATATGCAGCAGAGAGCCAGTACTAGTGTTGCTCAACCTTCTGGTGAACTGGTAAGTGCCAGCGGCCTAGTACATCATGGTTGTAGACAAACCAGCACTGCAGTAACACTTAGCGAGTCCCACAATTTATCCCCTTGTTACAGTAAGCCGACTGGCCTTGTTATCACTCCTGTTCCAATTTAAGCTCTCTACCTGGGAACGTGACCTTGAACCAATCTAAGTTGCTTGTGACAGCGAATGTTATTTAAAATTTGTTTGTTTGCCTAATAATTATAAGATGTATACTAATATGCTTGCCGTACTGAGCACTGGGCCACATACTACACCAATATTGAAAACAGCTTTGTCCAACCCATAAGGCTACAATCCATGGGCCAAATTATGTGGTGGCTAGACTACCTGCCCCATAAAAGGAACCTAAGATTAACGGCTCATAGTTAGAAGGTGGCCCAGTGGTCGGGACAAAAATCTTGGGTTAGGTGCTTAGAATGGGCTCTACGCAGCCCCACATGTTCCGAATTCAGCTTAGAATAGTTGGAAATGTTTAAAAATTTTACATCTTTTCTTGTCGCCCTGAGGCTCACATCCTCACACTTTGACTGGATAGGGCCAACATAGCTCTACTAAAGCTACTACTCACCGTGGCCACGGGTGCTGACTCACAATTTCCTCTATGTTCGTTACTTTGTAGTGTAAAGTTTACCTTAGATACGTTATACATTGACCACCTCCCACTACCCCCCAAGAGATGGTGACTCAGCTCGCTTACCCAGCAAAGCATAGTCTGCGGAGACGTTAGCTTAAAATCCCTTCTTGTGGGTATCCTACCTTTTGGGCTGATCCCCAGGGGACTTTACAACCTACATTTGCTATTGTTGTATTAATCAGATACGATATACTCCCCCTGATCCTGTCTTTTCATTTCCTGATCTTTCTTTCTCTATTCCTTTCTCTCCAGAGAGAAGCCACTAATTTCTCAAACACTAATGTTAAGATGGGATTCAACATGGAAGTTGACATGCTAACTATTGGGAGTATCTGTGTATAGGGAGTACCTATGTATAGGGAGTACCTGTGTATTGTGAGTACCTGAGTATTGGGAGTACCTGAGTATTGGGAGTACCTGTGTATAGGGAGTACTTGAGTATAGGGAGTACCTGTGTATTGGGAGTACCTGTGTATTGGGAGTACCTGAGTATTGGGAGTACCTGTGTAGAGCGTGTACCTGAGTATTGGGAGTACCTGTGTATAGTGAATACCTGAGTATTGGGAGTACCTGTGTATAGTGAGTACCTGAGTATTGGGAGTACCAGTGTATAAGGAGTGCCTGAGTACTGGGAGTACCTGTGTATAGCGTGTACCTGAGTATTGGGAGCACCTGGGTATAGTGAGTACCTGAGTATTGGGAGTACCTGTGTGTAAGGAGTACCTGTGTGTAAGGAGTACCTGTGTATAAGGAGTACCTGTGTATAAGGAGTACCTGTGTATAGTGAGTACCTGTGTGTTGGGAGTACAGTGAATACTAGTGCATAGTGAGTATCAGGTGAGTGCCTCTGTATTGGGCGAGTACCTGAGTACTGCAGTGTGAGTACCCGAGAGTGGAGTGAATACCCGAGTGTTGTGAGTACCCAAGTGCTGTGAGTACCTGTGTACGGGGAGTATTAGTGGAAGGCAGCCAGCGGTTAGGTAATTGGATAGGGCAAAATTCCCAGTCCCCACTAAATCAATAGGTACGATGCCCGGCGGGTGTGGAGAAGCGATTCGGTGTACATCTTGTTACATGTATGCGTTCCTTGATCATGAGATCGAGGGCGAATACTGCTGTACAAAATGTAAGAGCGTTGTTTCCCTGGAAGCCCAGGTCCTGAATCTAAGGAAGCAATTGTCAACACTGAGACGACTCCCCATACTTAAGGAGAGTTGGGATCGTACTTGGCAGGTGCCGGCAGGGGCCAGCACAGAGGCGGGTGGAGACATAGAGGTGCAGGCACCAGAACAGAGTAGATGGGTGACAGTTAGGAAGGGTAGAAGGGAAAAAGTCAGGGAGGCTGATCCTGGGCTGAAGCATCCCAATAGATTCACCCCGTTGTGTGATATTGCGGAAACCAGCCAGGAATCAGCATCGCTGGAGCAGAGTGGCGCTCCTATCTGCCAGGGGAGTAACTCCTCCAGCAAGGGTGGGGATGAAGTCAGGCGAAAGGTAAGGCAGATCGTGGTGATTTGGGACTAGATTCTTAGAAACACAGAGAGGCCAATCTGTCACAAAGACCTGAAGCACCGAACTGTAAACTGTTTCCCGGGCGGGTACGGGACATCATGGATCATGTGGACAGATTGTTGGGAGGGGCTGGGGAAGACCCGGCTGTCATGGTGCATGTTGGCACCAATGACAAAGTTAGAGGTAGGTGGAGTGTCCTAAAGAAAGATTTCAGGGACCTAGGAGCAAAGTTGAAGATTAGGACCTCCAAGGTGGTATTCTCAGAAATACTACCGGTACCTTGAGCCACACCAGAGAGGCAGTGGGAGATTAGGGAAGTCAACAAGTGGTTGAGGAGCTGGTGTAGAGGAGGGTTTTGGGTTCCTGGAGAACTGGGCCGATTTCTCAATCGGCTACGAGCTCTATAGGAAGGATGGGCTGCACCTAAATGGGGAAGGTGCAGACCGGCTGGGAATTAGGATGGCCAAAAAGTTAGAGGGGCTTTTAAACTAGGCAACGGGGGGAGGGTCCAGACTTACCAATAGCCAGAGGGGAACAGAGTC
>BLSH010420768.1:25920-39401 GCA_018402905.1 Glandirana rugosa
TTTATAGATGGTGTTCCGGGTCGTATGTTGGATATCACGGTTTGGTTGTGACTTTTTATTTATTATTCTTTATTATGTAGTAAGAATAATACTACAAAAATCACCAATGTACAACAAAAATTTCACAAAACAAATAGACTTGAATCGGGTATGTGGAACCAACCCCCATATAAATTCATCGGGTGTAGGTTCTACCGGGGTGAACTCGGACTCCTTCCTAGTGCCTATCTCAACTCGCTTGTGGACCTTCAAGCCCAAGACGACCAGGCAGGCTTGAAGCCCTGTTTCAGGCCCAGGCCCAGGCCTGCCTTGGGCTTGCTAGCGTGCCTGCCGTGCGATCGTTCGGGTTCCGTCCGGACCCGGACCCGGACTTTGTCCCGAAGTTCGGACGGACCAGCAGAACCCGAACTTCCAGGTGTTCGCTCAACTCTATCCGTGATCCTTCCTCAGGCTCAAGTGGGGCCATCTTGGATGTGGGCTACTTAAATATACCCCCAACCAAGGTGTATGGGCTAAGTTCAGATAAACAAAACACTTTAAAAACAACATGTAACCACTAAAAACATCATAATAAGAATGATGTATTATTTCTTATTATTTATTTTTCAGTGTTGGTTTGGCACTATAGGTTGTATGCTGGGCCTTGTGGTAGATATTTTTCCTGTTTTTTATTTTTTTATTATGGATATCATTCATAAGATTGAATCTTTTAGGTATGGTATTTTAGATGAATTATATACTTACTTTCCAGACAGTCTCTTCACCCCCCCCTGCCTCAGTACCTAGGTTTACCTATAGGGTCACATGCGCCCAATTTCGGAAAATACAGGACACCATTGTTGGGGCCAACCAACATTGGTGGGATAAGTTCTTTCTAGAACTGTATTGTACCTACAAAATCTCTCCTAGAGGTCTTAGGGTCCTCAAGATGTGTCCCTTCCTCGATTCTGGATTGGCCAGGGAGTGGTCCAGCATTTCCGAATTTTGCACCCTTAAGTGGATGAACCTTCTCATCCAACAGAGAGACAAGCTGTACCACTCCCTTGCATCTAGGTTGAGGGAACTTATTTCTGGTTTTTGTTCTAAATTTGCTCCTTTACCACCGACCTGGCTAAGAAAATGAAAGCTTAATACCAAACATCAGGAAGACTCTCTCATTAGAAGTAAATTGCAGAAAATCCGTAGAGATTTTGATGACCACAATACAGGGAGAGTGTTTTGTTGGAAAAAGGATAAGCTTCCCCCTCTCCAGCACCCTGAATCTAAACCTATGCCCCTTATGGATTGTCGCCCCATCCCCACTCCATCCCTCCTACAATCCATTCGGAATTCTCTGAGGTGGGGTTGGATGGAACATAGGTGTACACCTGTCACTATTCATCGGCTGCTCCCTTCCTCCCAGTTACTGTCCAGGGAACAGCGTATGGGCAATATCAATACTTCTCTTACATCCAAGTCTGTTGATTTCCAAAAAATGGGAGCTCGCCCCAAGACCTTGCACTCTAAAGGCCCAACATCATCTAGTGCTAGGACTCCGAGGGTCATCCCCCCTCCACCTACTTCTGTTCCCTCTTCTCTATCCCAGAACACCAACTCTTCCCATTTGTCTGCATCCATGGCCTCTTCCTCTGTATACCCACACGATAACCAGGTTACTCAGGTGGGCCACCTCACGGATCCTTCCACTCCTGCTCCTTTGGCTGAACAACCAGTTTCCTCCTCTTTTTCAGTGGTTCCCCCCTCATCCTCCCACAAAAGAAAGTTCATCGGAGAGGTAGGAGAGGGGGTCAACGGAGACACAAAAAGAATGGAGAAACAAAGGAGACTATAAAAATCTTCAATTTATCTGATCATAAGCTTACAGCATCTGAAGTTTCCCTTTTGTCAGGGGGCTTAACCTTTGCACCATCTACAGACCCCAACCCCTTCACTTTATTTCTAGATTTAAATAGGTTTGTTCAAAACCTCACTGTCAAACGTTTTTACAATATTCAAACCATTAAGAACGCTAAACGCCCTGACCCCCCAGCTGCCTCAGGGGGCCCCTGCAATCCAGATACATCTTTTGATACATCAGTTGGATCTCATTCTTCTGATGCTGCAGCATTTTCTATCTTAGAGGACCTTTATACAGATGATTCAGATGTTTATGTTCAGTGGCTGACACAGCACTTACCTACCTCACCTCCCTTCCAACACACACCTTTTCGTCCCAAATCAATCTTTAACCCTACATATTCCAAAGGCCCAGTCATCTAAAGTTTTTATGAGTTAGTTTATGGGGAGTTACGCCAAATGTGCGAATCCGCTAAACCACCACATTCATTCTGCAACCTCACCGGCGCAGAGTCTTCTGCCCTAAAAAAGTTAACACACAACCACAAACTGATTATTAGGCCTGCCGATAAAGGTGGCGGGATAGTAGTCCAAAACAGTTCCGATTACTTTCTAGAGTCCAACAGATTGTTGTCTGATGCTTCCACTTATGAGAAACTCCCCTGTGACCCGTTACCTTAATTTGCTCTTGAGGCTCATAGTCTCATCGATAAAGATTCTTCTGATGGTATTATTACCAGAATGGAGGCCTCATTCCTCAAACATGACTACTATGGCCTTACTTTTATCATCTTCCTAAGGTCCATAAGGATCCTGTTCGTCCCCCGGTAGGCCCATTGTAGCCGCAATGCAGAGTGTCAGCAGTTATTTTTCGATTTATGTGGACCATTTTCTCCAACCCATAGTTCAAAATCTCCCGTCATACATCAAAGATAGCATCTACCTACTAGAACAGCTCAAGGAATATCGTTGGGAGGCTTCCTATCGCTGGTTGTCTCTGGACGTGTCATCCTTGTACACCTCCATACCTCATGACATTGGATTGCAGGCGGTCAAATTTTACTTAGATCAGGACCACGGGTTACATCCCTACCAGGCCGATTTTTCGTTGGAGGCTATAGAATTTTGCCTCACCCATAATTATATTGAGCACAATGGTGAGTTCTTTATTCAAAAGAAAGGCACGGCGATGGGAGCAAATTTTGCTCCCAGTTACGCCAATTTAACCGTGGGCCATTGGGAGCATTGTTATATTTTGCACAACAATCCATATGCCAAAAACATCATTTTTTATGGGCGATACAGAGATGACGTGGTCATTATTTGGGACAGTCCAGACAGTGCTATTCCCTCCTTTGTTGCACACTGCAACAACAACGCTATGGGTCTTGGATTCACTCATGTCACAGATCCCCATAAATTAGCGTTCCTTGACTTAGAACTCTATCATCATGAGGACAGTATCTGTGCTCAAAATTAAACCAAGCCCACCGCAGGCAACTCCTATTTGCATTATAGGAGTTGCCACCACCCGCGGTGGATTTGGAATATTCCCAAAAGCCAGTTCTGCTGCCTTAGGCACAATTGTGCACGTGAACCTGATTATCGTGTTCATGGGCAACTGATGCGGCAGAAGTTTCTGGATAAAGGGTATCCATAGGCTTTAATAGATGAAGCCTTTAACCAGTATCTTCCATCGAATGTTACTACCAGCAAGACCGCTAAATCTGCTCCTGGTCCATCTACACTGCGGTTTACTACACAGTTCCATAGTAAATTTAGGAGGATGGAACACATTTTCAAGAAACATTGGCCCATCCTCACTGGTGATCCCCTACTTAAAGAAGTTCTACCCGATAGGCCTAAGGTATCCTATAGAAGGGCAAAAAATTTAAAAGCATTGATAGCGCCTAGTCGGGCGAGGTCCTCTTCCAATCTGAAAAGTGCCCCTTTAAGGTTCTTTAATATCAAAGGAATGTATAGGTGTAAGAAGCCTTTATGCCTCACATGTGCCCACGTTACCCATGGCCAAAAAGAATTTACCACCAAAGGGAAACGTTACATCATTCCTGACTTTTTCAACTGTTCCTCAGAGTACGTGGTGTACTGTCTTTCATGTCCGTGTGGCCTACTTTATGTGGGCTGCACTACACGTACTCTGAGAAAGAGGTTTGGTGAGCACCGTAACTTTGTGGAAAAGAAGTCTGACCTGTACAGTATTCTCAGACACTTTCTGGATCATCATGATCATAATGCTCAACTATTACGTGTCTGGGTCATTGAATCCATCCCTAAAACTTACCCTATAGCTGAACGATTTAAACGGCTCTGCGAAAGGGAACATTTCTGGATCTTTACTTTAGACACTCTTTCGCCTGGGGGCTTGAATGAAGACCTAGAAATGAATACTCTTTTGTGAAATTATACATATTGTAATTTTCATTTTTCTGGTTCCTTCCCCCCCCCCCCTTTTTTTTTTCTTCTGAGTCGTGTTTCACCTTTATATTATTGCCATGTTTTTAAATTTGTCTTTAAATTTGCTTCTTATGATGATGCTTTTAGTGGTTACATGTTGTTTTTAAAGTGTTTTGTTTATCTGAACTTTGCCCATACACCTTGGTTGGGGGTATATTTAAGTCGCCCACATCCAAGATGGCCCCACTTGAGCCTGAGGAAGGATCACGGATGATCCGAATGCGCGCACCTCCCGCACGGCTTCCCGGATGTGACATTGGTTCGTCCTATGCCAGCACGCTACTCCGCTGAAGGCTTCATTCGTGGCTGCACTGGATACCACCAGCGTACTCACCCCTGGCCTCAGAAAGCGGTTTTTGGAGCGGACCAAACTCCGGAGACCTGTGGATGATCGCTTTGCCCAAATGCCTGTACTTCATCTACCTCTGTGAGTGCATATATCACCATGCGTGTGTGTGTACTTGAATAAACTAGCATATTATACTTAGAGGCGCCGCTGTTTTCTCTTTTTATTAAAAATCTTTTAGCTGTGGTACAATTATCTAAACAGGTTACAATAATTAAATGCAAAGCATATACTACTGCAAATAATTTTGTTACTCAAGGGAATTCCCATGCTGATCAAGTTGCCAAAATTTCATTTTGGGAGCAGACATCAACTACATTCAAAGTGTTCACAGTCTTTCATTAGATTTTACCATCCTGTCTCAGCTACAGGATATTTGCCCTGCAAAACAAGATTGGATCAACAAGGGTGCTGTTCTCTCCCCTGATGGACTCTGGAGAATGCATGAAAAAGTGATTGCTCCTCCCACACTTTTTCCATATCTCTTTGCTTTGAGCCATGGGGATTGCCATGTCTCAACTGGAGGGATGACTAGATTGGTCAATCAGCATTGGTGGGCCCCAGGTTTTTCAACCTTTGCTGCACAGCAGATTAAGCAATGTGCAATATGCCAGGTGCACAATGTAGGTAAACCAGAAAAAACACCTGCTAAACATTTGCCTGTCACGCATACACCTTTTCAAATAATACAAATTGATTTCTCAGAAATGCCACCGTGTGGAAGATTCAGATATCTTTTGGTGTGTGTGGATCTGTTTTCATCTTGGGTAGAGGCATACACAATGGTGAGGAATGACGCTTAAACAGTGGTTAAGTGTCTTACAAGAGAATTAATACCCAGATATGGCATAGGACACATCATCACTTCAGATAGATGTAAACATTTTGAAAATAAGCTGGTAGCACAGGTAACAGCACAGTTAGGCCTATAACAGCAGTTACATACCCCTTACAGGCCTCAATCAAGTGGCATGGTTGAGAGAACTAATCAAACGTTGAAAAGATACCTAGCCAAGCTTATGGCAAACGGAATGGGTACTTTGGTGGATCTATTGCCTGTAGCCCTGACTACTATATGTATTACTCTAAAGGAAAAGCATGGACTATCACCTTTTGAGATACTGTTCGGGAGACCCCCAACCCAAGGGCTACCACCAATTACAGGGGCCACGCTACTGACTGGTCAGGATGCATTGTTGGACTATGTAACCAAACTGGCAACTGTGCTTTCTAATACCTTTTCCAGGGTGCAGGCAGCGCAACCTCAACCAGAAGACCCACTGCATACACATGGACTTGAGCCAGGAGACTGGGTGTATATAAAGAATCACACTCGAAAGACTGCCTTATCTCCACCATTGGAAAGGACCCTACCTTATCCTGCTAAAATCTCCCACTGCATTCAAGCTGAAAGGATACAAGTACTGGGTCCACGGCTCACACTGCAAGAAAGCCATTGCACCTTCAGGGTCACGGGTAAGACCCAACCAGTCTTTCTCTGAAAAGCTTTCTGTGTCTGTACCTCCCAGGTATTCCCCTCCAGTAACCAGATCAAAGACCAAGAAAAGGAATGAGTCTGTCAAGGCTACTAGGACCAAACCCTAGCAAGGGTCTGTGGGGAAGTATCCTTTGCACAACTGTTTTGGTGATTATCCTTGTTATTTTGATTTGTGAGTTAACACTGGATACGTCTCTCGGCAAAGACCGAATCTGAACTTTACTCTCCCAACTATGAACAATGGACAATATAAACGAGAGTTTGATACTCATCTGATTGAGCCCTTTCACAATGCCTTTGTCAATATGCATCTACAGGCCACTAAAAAGCTCAAGTGTTGGATCTGTACTCACTCACCTGTTTCACACCAAACCTTGCCACTGCTAGGGGTTCCTGTTACATTAAAGGAGATAGAAGAAGAGGCAGATTTCTGCAATGTTAGTCGCTCCAACAAAAATAAGTCAGTATCTTTTCTACTGTATTCCAGTGTGCCCCTTAAACCACCAGTAGTATGTGTTAACTTTACACGCAAATATCCACCAAAGTCAGGATATGGGAATCACAGTAGGTTTATAGGTCACTCAGAGTGGGGAGCAGCTCCCTTAAGGTACAGGTTTGAACAAAGTAAACTGTTGTGGAACAATGATACATATGAAGAGTTATATAACCTAACCAGTCAAAATAACTCCAAGTTAAACAATTTCCAGTTGCACACTTGTCTCGTTGGATATCATTTTAGGAAAGCTTGCTCCACTCCACCAGGATTTTATTTCATCTTTTGGAAATATGCATACAATTGGGTGCCCATTGATGCAACAGGAGTATGCTATTTCGGCCGCGTCATTCCTGCCACCTGGTATGTGGATGATAAGGATTTTAAGAAAACCCAATTTCATAAGGTTCCCCAGCATCTGCTGAAACAGAGATCTGACCACTCACGCCAAAGATGAATTGAATTTCCCTTCTGAATCCCGCATTATCAAACCTTTGTTTGATATACCAGGGGTCAACAGGTGTTGTATAAAAAAAGCTTTCAGCTTTATCATTGATTTAGCTGATCTAATGGATAATGTAACAGCAATTTATGACAAGAATTTTATTATAGTCGCAAATGAGTTGAAAATTATCAAAAAGGAAGTCATTCAGCACAGGCTTGTCTTGGATTATCTCACTGCAAGCCAGGGAGGAATGTATACTATTGTTGGTACATTTCCAATGATACTGATGCTGAAGGTGCTATTGCTATCATTGCTCATGTAGAAAGAGTGCAGCAGTTGAGGCAAGAATTTGAAGCCGCACATACTGAAAAACCCTGGGCTAGTTTGGCAAGTTGGGTTGACTGGATCAACCCAGCCAACTGTTTTCGGAAGGATGGATCTCTGGTCTGTTGCATGGGCTCCTCTATATTGTTGGAATAGGTATATCCATATATGTTTTGATTAAGCTTTTGCCTACTCTTTTCAAATGCTGTCTTCGTATCTGTACTGTAAGATATGATCTTAATAATGTTCGTTCTGAGCCTGCAGATTTGGATCATCCATCCACCTATGAGATGGTGGCTGCCTATGTCCAAAATGGGACTGATAATGTTTTTATCCAAACTGAGACTGATAAATCTGACCGCATCACCATATGAAAGAGAAAGAAGTTGACATGCTAACTATGCTAGCTTGTAACAAGATGGAATCATCAGTGATGTGTTTTTCAAGACTTAAAGATGAACTATGTGTGACCTGTTGTTTACTTCATTTCTGTTCTCTGAGTTCTTTTCTCTTATTTCTGTCCAGATTTAGACAATATAGCAATAAGAGGATGTCGGTGGGACGAGGTCAGGATGGTAGCGATTGTTGTAGATGTGTGGAATACAGGTTACTAGCAGATGGATAGTATTGTCTTAAGATAGTCAGAATTTCCCCCTTTTCCCGTGAATATGTGCCCGAGATAGAGTATAGTGAGAACCAAGGTAGACGCTAAACAGGACGTTGCACACGTAATGTGCAAAATGACATAAAACCTATGAGTTTTGTTTCATTCATTATCACTCTGCCTTTGATGCTCTGTGATCCGGTGTACATCGTTATTTACTCAGTAAACCATACATAGACTGAAGATATATCTGTGTGGATGTCCTTCATTTCAAGGCTCTTCGTAACACTAATGGCATGATTTTCTCAGCACTTGGGAAAAAACCTTTCCCAATCTCTTCAAATGTAAGAGGCTTAAACACGCCGGAGAAGCGGGTAACCATTTTAAGAGAGCTATAGAAGATACAGCCAAGCGTAGTATTCTTCCAAGAAACACATTTTAAGACGGGAGCCATCCCAAAGACTTATAGCAAACAGTATACTCAGGCCTTCCATGCCCCCAACGCAGCTTCTAAAATGAAGGGAGTTTCCATACTCATCCACAAAAACTCAGGCTTAGAGATTACGAACCAATTGTCGGACCCAAATGGCAGATACCTATTCCTTAAGGGACAGTGGGCAGGGATACCCCTCACCCTGGCCAATGTGTTTTTTCCAAACTCTGCCCATGTCATGTTCTGCCAGGAAGTCACAGACAAGCTAAAAAGCTTTGCCAATGGGAGCATAATAATGGGGGGGGATTTCAATATACCATTGAATCCCCTACAGGACACTTCTAATGCAAATTCCAGTGTACCCTACAGTAGAATCCGCAAAATTTAAAAACGATTAAATTCCCTTACTCTGATAGACGCATGGCCTACGGTAAACCCATCTCAGAGGGACTATACATACTTCTCCCCCTACACAAAAAACACTCCCGCATAGATTTTGTACTTATCTCGCAAAGGGACTTACCACTATTAACTGATGCCAAAATTGGCAACACCACAATATCTGACCATGCACCAATTTCCCTAGCGCTCCGCAATCCAACTAAAAAAAATAGGGGTGATACTTGCCACCTAAACCCCTCCCTTCTTACTGATGCCACCAATCAATCCAAGATTGCGGACACAATAAAACACTATTTTCTAGATAATGATACTGCAGACCTCTCTCCATTAACCATTTGGGCCACTCATAAATGTGTGGTTAGAGGGGTACTGATGAAGTTGGGTAAGAAAAAGAGAAGCAGAAAGGGAAATTGGAGTTTTGGCCTCTAAGATACGCCACCTAGATAGTCAACACAAACAAACACTAGCGCAACAGACAGCTGAAGAGCTGCTGGATGTACGTAGAAAGCTACAATCCCTTCTAGTCCTAAAAGCAAAAATAATCCTTTTCCTGAAAAAAGGATTTTATTTCGAACACGGCGACAAAACCGGGAAATATCTAGCCAAAATGTCATTAAAAATAACAAAGGCCAACATATATATGAAACAGATAAAATAGCTCAGACCTTCCATAAATGCTATTCAGATTTATACCATCTACCGAAAACCCACAAACCCAGTGACCTGACAGGGACGAGACCACAAATAATATAAGACTACTTATATGCAGTGGTATGCCTAAATTAGAGGAGGACGACATACAGGACCTAGAAGTGGCCATTACTGAATTAGAACTCACTGCAGCGATAAAAACCCTTAAAACAGGGAAGAGCCCCAGCCCAGACGGATACACCGCCCATTATTATAAAACCTTCACCAACTTGCTCACCCCTCACCTTCTAAAATCATCTACAGAAACCTCAGGAGATCCCAGAAGAATTCCTAATGGCACATGTCACGTTGATCCCTAAGCCCAACAAAGATGCTTTAGAGTGCTCTAACTATAGACCAATCTCCCTGCTCAACCTGGACCTAAAGCTATTCGCAAAGGTCCTGGCAAATAGACTACGTCAGCACCTACACAAAATCATTGGCCAAGAGTAGGTGGGATTCATGCCTGGCAGAGAGGCCAAAGACAATGTGACGAAAGCCTTAAACCTGCTATATAAAGCAAGATCAGCTGACACAGAAGGCATGTTTCTCTCTACGGATGCTGAAAAATCCTTTGATAGGGTCTCCTGGGACTTTCTGTTCTCTTCCTGCTCCTACATAGTTTTATAAACCAATACGCTCACCTGGATATCAACATTATACAAATCCCCAAAGGCAAGACTTAAAATAAATGGCACCCTATCTAAACCTGTAGCTATCTATAACAGATGTCTGTTGTCGCCACTGCTTTTTATACTTACCCTAGAGCCATTAATCAGGATAATCAACAATACACCCTCCACCCACGGATTCCTAGTAGGAGATTGTACATATAAAACAGCAGCTTACGCAGACGATCTGCTCTTTTTTATAACGCAGCCACACATATCCCTACCTAACCTATGCAAAGCATTTCACCACTTCAGCTACATTTCTAACTTTAAAATCAATTACAAAAAGTCTGAAGCATTAAACATCTCACTTAAACCACATACTTTAAACCAAACCCAGGCTAATTGTTCATTCAAATGGGAAGAAAAAGCACTTACCTATTTGGGAATCGCTATAACACCTAAAATTGAGGGTCTCTATAGGCCTAACCTAGAACCACTGTTGCATAAGATTAAAAAGACTTAGAAAAATGGACCTTGAAATTCTTCTCATGGTTTGGAAGAGCCACCATTATAAAGATGACTATACTACCCAGGGTATTGTACATCTTTCAAACTCTTCCAATCTTGATCCTATCTAGTTTCTTGCTAAAGCTACAGGCCATGATTAGAAAATTCCCCTGGGCTTCAAAAAACCCACAAATTAAACTTAGTCTACTCACCCGCGCTAAATGCGAAGGAGGAATGGGCTTCCTGGACTTCAAAAATTACTATTATGCTATGCATCTTACACGCATAATAGTCTGGCATTGCCATGATTTAAACAAACATCAGGTGACCCTAGAAAACGACGAATGTTCCACCCCAGTGACATACTCACCGTGGATCCCATGGAAATCCTGCCCAAACTTACTTAAACAACACCTGCTAATAGGGGCAATCCTGCAAATCTTCCATAAAATAATCAAAGACCAACTTATCCACAAACATAGGCCCACTGACACCACTGAGAGCCAATCCGGACTTATCGCCTTGTATGAGTAAAACATTATCTCTGTGCGTTCTTGATAGGAAACCTCTACTGGTGCACCATTGCATGAATAGAGGCAAAATAAAACCATTTGCTGACATCCAGGCACTACAGGGGATACCCACGATAAACAGCTGGATGTACCATTAAATTCATAGCTACATATCCAGCTCACAACATGCTAAAATGTTTAAGAGAACTCTTACACCCTTCAAAACTCTGTTTCAACGCCACAGAATCCAACCACAGCATCTCCTTGACGTATGCTTGGTTACAAAACTCAGATCTACCAGATCAGGATAGATTCAAAATGCAATGGGAAACAGAGTTGCATACTACTTTCACTGAAGAACACTGGACACAGGCCTGCGCATTTGCACACAAGTGCTCTATCAGCACAAGACTCCAAGAAACTACTTATAAACTCCTTACGCGTTGGTACAATACCCCAACCAAGCTACTCAAATGGATACCATCGGTCACAGATCGATGTTGGCGCTGTAAACAGGAGCAAGGGACCTTAGTCCACATTTGGTGGGAGTGTTCCATCCTACAGCCTTTCTGGAAGAAGGTAACTGACATCATAAAACAGGTTACACACTCCACCATACCACTAACTATGGAGTGTTGCCTCCTAAACATCTCTCATTGCTCCATGGGTAAATATAAACGCTCACTGACCAGGCATTTGCTCACAGCAACCAAAGCATTAATACCCAGACACTGGAAAAGCACCTACATACCCTCCATTAAAGAATGGTTAAACGCCATTTCAGAACTCCACAACCTGGAAGAACTAGGGGCAATAGCACATGAGACAACAGACAAATTCAATAAGACATGGAGAGACTGGATCATATTCAAATATTCATCAGCCTTTAGTGATTTAATGGTAGCATGAACCTGACACAAGCATATAACGAAATACACATAAACACTGCCTCTTTTCTTCCTTTTTATATCTTTTCAGCCTTTCTGTCTTCTTCTCGATTATGCAACATAATATTGCGAATGTATTGTGTCCTATGATTGTAGAAATGGAACTTGTAAGATCTCTTCTGGTAGATATATGTAAATTCGCTAAGCCGACTTGTCTTGCATAAGACTTGTCTTGCATAAGATTAAAAAGACTTAGAAAAATGGACCCTGAAATTCTTCTCATGGTTTGGAGATGAACCTGGCACAAGCATATAACGAAATACACATAAACACAAAAGATGAGAACAAAAGTTTCTCTCTATACAATCCTATAAAGATGATAAAATACTAATCTATATTAGTAGACACAGGTTTAGCCAGTATAGGAATTTTTTGCACTCCATCCGCCGGTATACGATAAACAAATTATTATTGCACGACATTCGTGATTGATGTGTGTATGGGTGTGGATTCCTGTCGGTTCTATTTTAGATCATTGTCAATGCGGAGTGACATAGTCCTTAAGGGCTTGCTCACTTGGCGTTTCCAACAAGACAGGTTTATTTATCTCTTTGTGGACACGATATTACATCCTGGTTTTACCCAATAAAATAACAGATTAACATTTTTGAGAGATATTAGAAAAATAAAAGTTTTTCCTTTTTATACTATCCTGTCAGATGATACTACTAATATATGTTTTTTGGGAGAGATGTGAAGGGGATATGGGAAGTCTGATGCACCTCATCCGCCCCTATATAGCAGATGATTGCTATTGCACGATATTCCGGATTGATGTGTGTATGGGTGCAAATTTGTTATCTTCTCGTTTCAACCTTTGTTAATGTGGAGGGACATAGCCCTTGTGGCTTGTTCTCTCTATGTTTTCAATATGATTTTACCAGTGGGATTTCCCTTCATTCCTTTGTTCAGTTTTCTGGAGCTTCTTTTTCCCTTTGTCTATTTTGGGGGATATAGAACTATTTATATATATATTGAGGAACAACAAATTATTTTACACATAATGTGCATATTTAATTGTTAGTTCTATTTATCCCTATCTTTAGACATGGGAGGGTTTTAATACAAACTGTAATACACATGTACGTTTTTGTTTTTTGGTTTTTTTATGTTATTAAATTAGAGGTGTAAATGTTAGTCAGTTTGCATTTGCCTTTCAAGTTACCCTGTCTTGCTCACAAGACAGGTGTATGGTAATTAGGCAGCAATCAATCATTAGAGTTTATGCTAAACAGATGTCTGATGTCTATCATGAACATATATATGTGAGCATTTCTCCATGGTTGTTAGATTATGACTAAGCGGGTATAACTCCCGTGAAACGCGTCAATCTATCTTGCCTTGATGTACTTCTT
>BLSH010420768.1:60457-87385 GCA_018402905.1 Glandirana rugosa
AGGATACCATCACATATTACGTACCCCTACCAAACGAATTTTCATTTTATTTTTCTAGAGTTCACATATTTAGGAACACAATATTTATTTTTTATTGTACGTACATTTAGCGTTTCACATACCAATTTATATGAATATTTATGTAGTATATATTTATTTCGTATACAAAATTTTCGATGTATTCTTTATTATTTATGACCGTTATTTAATTCGTTGTGAATTTTTGCATCCTTGATTTCCTTTTTACATATTCTGTTATATTCTTTGTAACATTTAAATGATGGTAGTGTTCCCTCATTTTTATATTTTTTAAATGCTCTTTTCTTATCATTTATAACTTTTTTAACTTTGGCCGTGAGCCACATTGGTTTTCTTTTTAGCCTCTTAAATTTATTGCCAGTATTTATTATTTCTTATGTAGCTTTTAAAACATATGCTTTATTTATATATGATGTATTTATAAGTATATTTAACCATACACTTTGCGATTTACATGCATGTTATTTTTTATTTATAACACAAGGATTTATACACTTGAGATCTTTTTATTTTACTTTTAAGCAAACCATCCCCATGCATTATACACTACCATAGGACAGTAAAAGTAAAGGTTTTATGCCCCACCCCACGGACTTTTACCCCAATAGCCTTTACTTGTATTGTATACCAGCGTGCTGGAAATTCTATATCAAGGATAATTAATATTTTTTGTGCTTTTCATTTTTTGGGTTTTGTGTTTTTCAATTGAGCAGCGCCAGTTTTACCTCTAATTTACCAATATTATTCAAACGACACAATTGTGGAGTTTTCTGGTGACGGCAGCAGCTCATAAAGTAAAGTAATTTATCCGTTTGCGCAGAACACTTAAACATTTATAGATGTTAGCTAGCGTGTACGTGTTGTTATTGATTTTGCAAATCAGAAAAAGGTATCTCCCTTGGGGGTCTGCGATTAAGTCTATCAATTTGAAAGCTACCGTGTTCTTGATGGCAATGAGTACTCCTTTAGATTTTTTTTATAGAGTTGGCGAAAAATATGTGTGGGAAGTTTTTGTGGGCCATTGATGGGGCTCTGTCATGGTTAAAGTGAGTTTTTTGCAGGCATAACACGTCGCATTTGAGGTTGTGTGTTTCTGACCATAGTGAGTATCTTTTGCCAGGGTGGTTTAAACCCTTGACATTTAATGAGGAGAACTTGATAGGCATTTTCACCCTGGCTAGGGAGATGAGTCAATTAGCTGGTTGTGAAAAGTGTATATTGGTGTCCACTCTTGAGATGAAGAAGTGCAGCAAGTTAGTGCCCGCGATGGGGATCCTGGTATGTATATGAAACAATAATGACTTGCTGTTAGGCTTAGAGGTCTCCAGATGCGATCTGTGAGGAAGTGGTGCGGAGTTGCTTGGCCGACGTTACGTTACCGTTCAACAGTGTCGGAAAGAGACGAGCTGCTTTTGTGAGAGTAAAACAACAGATAATTAAAACAGAAAGTCAACCGTGTCTCATGTAACCTAAAGGAACAAAGTGTCCGAATAAAAAACAAAGAAAAAACTTTGCCTGAGCGGAAAATACCGCAACAATTATTGGGGGATAACTGGCTATCAAATTGGGCAAAGGTGGGTCATCCAGAGCATTGTGGTATGCTTGGTGTTGCTGATCATCAAATCAGGTTGTCATCTCATCCGGGGGATCAAAGTCATCCCATACTCTATTTTATTGTTGGCATTGACGTTTGTCGTGCTGACGTTGTTCAATGGGGTCTACAATGTGCCATTGCCGCAGCAGCTCTAAGCCCTCGTCTAGGGTACGTATTGTATATGATCTGTTTTCTTTTGTGATGGTCAGTTTGACTGGGTGCCCCCATTTATAGTGAATCTGGTGAGTCCTTCGAGCCTTGGTGACTGGGATCAGGTTTTTGCATTGCTGCATAGTGTATTTGGATAGATCAGCAAAGAAGGATAGATTGTTGTAGGCCTGGGGATAAGTCGCTGAATTTCTAGTGGCCCGCATTAAGTCCTCCTTTATGTGGAAGAAATTAATTCGAACAATGGTGTCCCTGGGAATGGAATCTGGCAGGTAGGAAGGCTTCGGCAGTCGATGTATGCGATCTATGATTAGCTCGAATGGAGAGGCATCGCCATCAGAGTAGTGAAGTATTCCTTCAAGGCAGATGGTTGAATGGCTTCTGGTATGCCACGTATTTTTAAATTGTTCCTTCTGGAATGGTCTTCCAAATCTGATATTTTAGCCTTCATCCATTCAATGTCATCTGCCTCCTCATTCTGAGCATCAATTAGGTCATTTACTGAGGTGGTCACTTCTCCCATTTTGTTCTCTATAGTAGTCACCCTCTCCCCTAGATGGGAGATTTCTGAGGTAAAGAGCCTCATCATGTTGGAAATGTCTGAATGTAGTGAACTCTGGAGGGATAGCAGCATATCTCTCAAAGTGGTATCCAGAGCCGGCTGGATCATTGTGGGATATGAGGCTATGGAGTTTGGTATGTCATTTTGCATATGGAGGGCCTGAGGTGACTGGCTTACCTCATGTTGTTGATCTGTGTCTTGTGTCAGCCGCAGCTTCGATTTGGCTGGGCTGGCTGATGGAGTCGAGACAGCTGAGCCTTTTCCTGGTAAGCTGGGTATGATTGCTTCTCCCCCTGCAGTGGTGGTCCGCATGTCTGTGTGTCTCTGTGCTCCGTGAGTGAGAGCCGAGCGCACGCCAGCGCCATCTTGGAAGGAGCGGCCGTCTTGTTGCGGGTAGAACTCCGTTAGTTTATGAGGTGGCTGTCGGTCCTTCCTCCTCTTCCACATGATCCCAGCTGTCCCTAGGTATTTGTACCGGTGGTGGTATCTGTATGGGGTGGATTTCTTAGTCGCCGTTGCTCTGGATGTCCCTTATAGCCCGGAGCCTCTCTAATGAGCAGCCATCTCGGTCGGGATTCGGCCACGCCCCCCCACTACTGAAATATTTTTGATCTGGGGGGGGGGGGTCAGCAGCAGAATGGTGTAATTATGTAAAGGTACATTTTTCCACAAGTAATTAATTTCTAACAAATTAAATTAATGGATGTATGAGAAAATAGGCCATTATGTTACTTAAAAAGTTTTTATAACTAAGGTATTGCATTTTCATAGAGTTGCCTGGCGTATTCGATACTTTGAAAACCACAACAGCGCAGCTAATAGCACTGAAGAATGATGGTGGCATTTCATCCTGTGTGGGTGTATTGTGTGCATCGGCATCCGTCTCATCTCCTTGTCAAGCGTCATACTCTAGGCCTAAACAGGTTTGTTTTCCCCACACCTGACACCTAAAATTAGTTGCACATGACAAAGTCATGCAAGACTATACTAGCAAGTTTAAACTGATTGTAAACCCTTTACAACCACTTTAACCTATGGGTAAGCTAATAATAAGGCTAACCTGTAGGTTCCATGAATGTCTCCTAAAATTGCACCGTTTAGGAGATATTCACTGTATCCGCATGTGCCGATGACTGGGCCGTTTCTTCACTAAGTGTGCCTCTACTAATGGCTCCCACCGCGCATGCACAGGAGGATGTCAGCGGGAGCCGCGCTGTGATTAGCTGGAGCCGCCGGACCTGGAAGAAGCATGTCGCCAGTCACAGCGGTGTTCAGGTACCGCTGCAGCAGCTTCGTTTCAAGGTAAGTATTTCATAATGAGCTAGTATGCAATGCATACTAGCTCATTATGCCTTTGTCTTGCAGTTTTTTCTTTTAAATGTTTATTCGAGTTTACAACCACTTTAAAGTTCCTTCAATTTATACAGCAAGTAGAAAACATTCAGAGATACACTCATTCAAATTGCTAACACAGCACTGCTATGACATTTTCTATAACAGTGGTTCTCAACCTACTGTATGTGACCTCAGGACCAACATTTGTCCTTGGTCATTAAGTCACAACCCAAATTGCACCACACAAGCATACACAGGTTTGCGGTGCAGGCAATCAAACCGTGGGCAGGAGGTGCATTTGGGGTGCCATTCAAATGAATGGCAATGCACCCCCCACACCAGAAATGCATGGTATCGTGCATTAATCACACGGGTTGGGTTCCAATGTGGTCTGCTGTGCCGTAACTGAGTTTCATCCATATGTGCATAACTTGTACAACTCCCTAGCATGTCCTGAATAGGTGCTAGGACCCAAAATGTGATTTCACTCTGGTCCAGGCATCTCTACAGGGCATGTAAGAGAGTTGTATACAATGCACATATGGATAGAACTACCTCACAGCCATACCACCAGCCCATCCCACTGCAAGTTGACACTCTGGGAAACATATTCTGAATGGCAGCTCAGCGTGAGAACTGACAATACTGTGCTATGGGGAATCTGAGAAACCTATCACCTAGTGCAGTGGAAGGCACGTGGTGACCCACTGAACATGGGGTTGCAGTCCACCAGTTGAAAACCATTGGTTCTATATTTTGTTTGAATCTTTCAAAATCCTGCATTCAACATTGTTTCCAGAACTGTTAACTCATTTTCAAGACTGGTTCAAGATCTATTTCTTAATATGCAGATGGAACTGCATCCTGGTTCTGGTGTGTACTTGTCTGTACCACAGTGGACTGCAACACATCAATGTGGTACTGAAACATTAAAGCAATATTAAAGCCTTTTTTAAAAAAATAATAAGCATGTTATTTACCTGCTCTGTACAGTGGTTTTTGCACAGAGCAGCCCGGATACTCCTCTTCTCAGGTCCCATGTCAGCGCTCCTGGACCGGGCCCTGTATGTCCATTCACACATTGAGCCGTGCCTCGGCCCCGCCCCCTCCATCTCCTAATTGGCTCACTGGCTGTGATTGATGGCAGTTGGAGCCAAAAGCTCCCGCCACTGCAGAAAGCCAATCAGGAGCATGACTCCCCAGAGAGAAAAGGCTCTTGTGCAAATCAAGGTGGTGCCCCCAAGTGGCTGACAGATGGAGAGGAGCGGATGCAGTTAGACCCTGTTAAAACATTGGCTTTGACATGTAGACTCTAAGCCAATTTGACTGCTGTGTCAAAATGAGAGGCAAGATGTTGATTTTATACTGTTTTTTAAAAAGTCTACAATATTTTGATGTTTTTATGCATGCTTAATACTGTTAGTTTTATTTTATTTTTTTAGTTTTATTATTGCATCTGTTACAGGGCTTTTGGTTCACAAAGAAAATCTAATAAATCTAATATTTTCCATTTACTTTTTAAAGCTGCTACTTTGGCAAAGTTTCCTGGAACTTCAAAAGGTGTGATAAGTGATGCTGTTAAGAGAAAAATTGCGGAGTTAAAATATCGTCTGAAGGAAACATCAGCAACCTCAGCAGAATACCACAAATAAACTTTTATTTCATTAATGTAATTTACCACAGTTAACGCCACTTTCTATTCTGTGTTGTAGTTTTTTTTTGTATATTTGCATGATAATAAAGTTTTGTATTTATTGTAATGTGCTATTGTTTTCCACATACAGAGAATATTTTGGCATTCAATGGGTATACATTTAGATTATATTTGAAATGCATTGGAAATTTTTGAAAACTATCAGAAATGTTTGTTAGTTTTATACGCCTACAATATAGAAAATGCAATATAAAAATACATTTCAGAATATAATAGGAATGTATTTTTTAAATTTTGCATTCAGAAGTATACTTACTGCAGGTTCACATCTACGCAGCATCAAAGTTGCATTACTTTGACAGCCGACATCCTGTGCGACTTCATTGCAGCTTGCTTGCGACTTCATTAACAAAAATAAAGTCCCGTTGAAGTGGCCCCAAAGTAGCGTAGGAACCTTTTTTCTTAGTTACACTGATTTTAGAACGGTTCCCCTAATGGGGTGTGACTTGTCATGCATCTTTGAACTCTCAAGTCACATGACAAGTCACGGCAGTGTGAACCGGCACTAAACATTCCAGAATATTTTCACAGCATATTTTACAATGCATTCCAAAATGCACTTTGCAATATATTTATGGCTGAAGAAATATATTGCTAAATGCATTCAGAAGTACATTTAACATATACTTCGAATATATTCAGAAATATATGTTAAATGTACTTCTGAATGCATTTATCAATATATTTCTGCAGCCATAAATATATTTCAAAGTGCATTTTGGAATGCATTGTGAAATATGCTGCGAATATATTTCACAATGCATTCTGAAGTACATTTAACATATATTTCTGAATATATTCGCAGCATATTTCACAATGCATTCCAAAATGCATTTTGAAATATATTTATGGCTGCAGAAATATATTGCTAAATGCATTCAGAAGTACATTTAACATATATTTCTGAATATATTCGCAGCATATTTCACAATGCATTCCAAAATACATTTTGAAATATATTTATGGCTGCAGAAATATATTGCTAAATGCATTCAGAAGTACATTTAACATATATTTCTGAATATATTTGCAGCATATTTCAAAATGCATTCCAAAATGCACTTTGAAATATATTTCTGAAATGTATTGAATATGGCCAAAATTGTAGTATTTCAAATATATGTCAATTTATTTGGGAAAAATATATTACAAATCTTTTTAAAAAATATACATTTAAAATATATTTTTCTTCCACGTGGGTAAAGACAACAGAAACTACCCAAATGACCCTGATCAAAAGTTTACATACCTTGGTGATTTTGGCCTGATAACATGCACACAAGTTGAAACAAAGGGGTTTGCATGGCTATTTAGGCTCCTTTCACACTGAGGCGCTTTACAGATGCTATTTAGCTAAAAATAGCGTCTTTAAAGCACCTCAAAAATCCCCCCCAATCCACCCCAATGTGAAAGCCCTGAGTGCTTTCACACTGAGGTGGTGCGCTTGCGGGACATTACAAAAAGTCCTACAAGCAGCATCTTTGGGGCAGTGAGGGGAGCCTATATACTGTTTCTCTACCGCCCCTGCCATTGAAATGAATGGCAAGCGCTTCAGAAGTGGCTGCACACCGCCTTGGTAGCACGGAGTGCCGCACTTTTAACCCCATTTTAACCCCTTGAAGGGGGTTAAAAACGCTGTGCTCCTGCCTGCATATCGGAGCCATATTGCTGGTAGTGGGGTTTTACAGTGACCATGGCTACCGCTGCAGTGTGAAAGTAGCCTAAAGGTAACCATCCTCACCTGTGATCTGTTTGCTTGTAATTAGTGTGTGTGTATAAAAGTTGAGTTTCTGGACTTCTGACAGAACCTTACATCTTTCATCCAGTGCTGCACTGATGTTTCTGGATTCTTAGTCATGGGGAAAGCAAAATAATTGTCAAAGGATCTGCGGGAAAAGGTAGTTGAACTGTATAAAACAGGAAAAGGATATAAAAAGATATCCAAGGAATTGAGAATGCCAATCAGCAGTGTTCAAACTCTAATCAAGAAGTGGAAAATGAGGGGTTCTGTTGAAACCAAACCACAGTCAGGTAGACCAACTAAAATTTCAGTCACAACTGCCAGGAAAATTGTTTGTGATGCAAAGAAAAACCCACAAAAAATAACTGCAGGTGAAATACAGGACTCTCTGAAAACATGTGGCGTGGCTGTCTCAAGATGCACAATAAGGAGGCACTTGAAGAAAGATGTGTTGCATGGTTGGGTCGCCAGAAGAAAGCCATTACTACTCAAATGCCACAAAGTAACCCGCTTACAATACGCCAAACAGCCCAGAGACAAGCCTCAAACCTTCTGGCACAAAGTCATTTGGAGTAATGAGACCACAACCATAAACGTTACATTTGGAGAGGAGTCAACAAGGCCTGTGAAACACAAAAAAGTGGGTAGCTGATGTTTTGGGGATGTGTGAGCTACAGAAGTACAGGAAATTTGGGCAAAATTGATGGTAAGATGAATGCAGTATGTTATCAAAAAATACTGGAGGAAAATTTGCATTCATCAGCCAGGAAGTTGCTCATGGGACATTCTTGGACATTACAACATGACAATAATCCAAAACACAAGGCCAAGTCGACCTGTCATTGGCTACAGCAGAATAAAATGAAGGTTCTGGAGTGGCCATCTCAGTCTCCTGAACTCAATATCATTAAGCCACTCTGGGGAGATCTCAAACGTGCAGTTCATGCAAGACAGCCCAAGAATTCCAGGAACTGGAGGCTTTTTTCCAAGAGGAATGGGCAGCTTTACCATCTGTGAAGAAAAAGAGCCTCATCCACAAATACCACAAAAGAACTTCAAGCTGTCATTGATGTTAAAGGGGGCAATACATGGTATAAAGCTGAGTTCCACCCAAAAGTGGAACTTCCGCTTTAATGGAAGGTGACCCCCCGACATGCCACAATTGGCATGTCTTTTTTTGGGTGGGTGACCAGGGACCCTCTTTTCACAGGGTCCCAGGTCCACTTCCTCCCCTGGCGCCGCAGCTCAGGGAAGGAAGTCCACCTTCCCCCTCCCTCTCTGCAATCTTCTGGGACACATCACAGGTCCCAGAAGATATGCCGAGCCAGTCACAAGGTGCAGCACGACTCCCGCATGTGCAGTGCACACCTGGCTTTGAAGCCAAAGCCGGGTGCTCACAGTTATGATGCCGGTGCCGCCAAGGGGAGGGGGCAAAGAGCGAGCCCTCGGGCAACTGCATCGCTGGAGTGAGGGACAGATGAGTGGCCGATTGTTAACAGTCAGCAGCTACACTTTTTGTAGCTGCTGACTTTTACATGGGTGGAACTCCGCTTTAAGAACTGGGGTATGTAAACTTTGTATCAGGGTCATTTGGGTAGTTTCTTTTGTCATTATGATTTAAAAAGAGTAAACACAGTTGATTGATCATAAATGGCTTCAGCCAAACACTAACCATGAGTGAAACAAACGTTTTTGTGTTATCATTCATATTCTCTGAAAAATAGCCAAGAAATCATAAATGCTACCAGGGTATGTAAACTTATGAGCACAACTGTATGAATAGGTTAATTAAACAGCTGAAACCTGAGATTCTGCTTTGCTTTACTCATTGTATTGTATGATATGAATTTTGTTCCATTTGTTATTCAGCACATTAGCATAATGTAAATGAAAGTACACTTTAAAGAACACAACTGAATTTGCCTTACTGAAATTGGCATTATCTCGGGTACAAGTTGTAACTTGAATATTTCCATATGCTAAAGAGCTTCTAGCATTTGTTTGAAATAAATCTATCAAAATATGTAATTTAAGCATTGTGTATTTTTATGGGAAGCATTGAGTTTTCTTTTAAAATAAATACATACTGACATAATCTCATGAATTACTAGTACATACTGCTCATTGTCATGCCCTGCACTTTCCTTTCCTGTGCACACTGCCCAGCACATGCCATGTTGAGTCAATGTCAATGTCACTTACCAGACTGACCCAATAGACTGTTAAAATAAAATACTATCTGGCCCGTGGCACATATTGGTAATAGTGCAAACCTGGCTACATTACACGATTTCAAGGAAAAGTATAAAGCTCCTGAACATGTGTGCATACAGCATAAGGGAAGCTCCAAGGGCACCCTGAACATCATCAAATCAAAAACCTATTCTGTCAGCAAATTTAGCATTTAGCTTACAGACAAGCAGATGCTGATGAGATGATGTACTGTGGAAATGTTGAATGAGTGATGATGAGAACATATTGTGTTTCCTATTAGGAGGTGTGATGCTCAATAAGAAGCAAAGTACATTTTTACAAAGTTAATTAATGGACAGTGATAGGTTAGCCTACACATGACATAATGGTTTCTGTAAATTTGAATAAAAACTGCCTCTCTGGAAATGCCCACTGTTATCTAAACTTCCATGACCTTAAAGCAGAGTTCCACTTAAAGTGATGGTGACTCTCTGACATGCCACAATTGGCATGTAATTTTTTTGGGGTGGGGAACGGGTACCCAGTTTTCATAGGTACCTCGCTTCTACTTCCCATCCTGACACAGCGGCACTAGAAGGAACTTCACCTCTCCCCTCTCCCTCCCTGCAATCTTCTGGGACACGTCAGAGGTTGCCCAGCCATTCACAGCACGCAACGCGGCTCATGCATGTGTAGTGCGTGCCTGGCTCTAAAGCCACTGCTGGGCGCTCACACTTGCTATGCCGGCGCTGTGGAGGGGAGGGTGAGAGAAGCGATGCAATGGGAGGCTGCATCGCTGGACCGTGGGACAGGTGAGTAGCCATTTATTAAAAGTCAGCAGCTACAACTTTTGTAGCTGCTGACTTTTAAATGGGTGAAACTCTGCTTCAACTTATTATTGCTCTAACACCCTGACAAATAATGGCCAAAGCATTGCTTAGTTTGTAGAGGGCAAGCTGCTGACATCCTTATAGCAGAACTAAACCCCCCTATATTTTTTAGCCAAGGAAGATGCTTTATTGGCCTTTATTTGATCTGCATCTGACATGGTGTTGCACATGTGATCATTTATGACATCATCCATTTCATGGTTTGACGGTTTGGTTGAGGATACAAGCAAATGTGATGGTTAGCAATCCTGACATTACAGGAATCTAACGGTTTGTTGAAAGTGGAGCTTTAGTCAGAAAATGAAGTCCTGCTAGATCACTTCAGGCTGGCCCCTTTTGCAGGTGTAGCTATGTAAAACATTAAACATCTATTTTCTATTATTTCTTTATTTTATGGTCTCTTTCTCTTCTGTTGCTCTTAAGACATCTGGCTCACAGGATTCTCTATCATGCACTTATTTGGTTACAGTTCCTGTTACTCTTTTGAGGTTTATGATAATACAGTGGACAATTTGCTATGTCTTTTGCTACTCTTTTATAAAGCTATACGGCAATGCTTTCAGTATGGCTGTGTTTACCATTCACTATTTTTGTAAACTTGCACCAGGGTTCTGACTGTTTTAATACTTTATGCAATCTCTCTTGACCTGATTTGTTAATTCTCCTAAAATAATGATAATAAAAATGATTGAAAGTAAAACATTAAAAATAAGTGTCTATAGTGTTTAAAATTCAGCAGTACATTGTTTCACCATGTTCTGCACATGCTCAGTTGCTCTCCTATTTTAGGCATTTTTAGGCACTGCTGAGTTTGTAGAGGCCGGTCTGCTGACAGCCCTAAAGCAGCATTACACCCCCCTATCCTTTACAGCCCAGGAAGCTGCTTCTGTTTAAACTGCATTCCTGAATGATTTTAACTTTGTGATTAAACTGCATATTTTAATATTACACTTAGGTGGCGCTTCCTGCTTTGTCTTTCTTATGTATATTCCACAGAGTTGGCTTACCTCTGAGGACGACTGCCACCACTAGCCATATATTGGACTTATGGACTTTTGTAGTCTATTAAGACTGTGATTATCTTTTATTGCCCATGTATATATGTTTTTATCTATATGGTTTACAGTGTTCATGACGACATTGTGTTTTGCACCGGTTACTCTCATATTTTCTGTTTAAACTGCATCTGCCATGGTGCTGCACATGTGATCAGTTATGACACCAGTCTTTTGAAAGTTTGACAATTTGGTTGAGGACACAAGCAAACATGACAGATAGCAATCCCAGCATTCCATGAATGTAACTGTTTTTAAAACCATTAAATCAATGGGTTCAGTTAAATTTTTAGTTATTCTTTATGATTTACTGCTGTTCAGAGACTCTGGGCTTCAGCAAAATGGCATTCTCCAGCAAGAAAAAACAGGAGGAATGCTGGAAGTAATTTACAGCACATACTAATTTTGGTAGCACAATTATTAATGTGGAATGTATGTTCCTTGCTAAAGAACATTATTTTTAAGTTGTCATGGGTAAGGTTCCACTTTAACTTTAACAGAACATCACTCTCCTTCTCTAATGTCTCTATCTTTTCACCATAGGATTATGTGCATGCCCAGTACAGCATTTTGCAGAATCATCATCACTGATTAAGCCATATTTGCTATAGACACTATGACCACTAGTGCCACTACCGCCAAAAATAACTGTTTATATTCCTAAGCTAAACCCATTCTTATCTCATCCCAAGATTATGTCAAACTCCAAAAAGTTCTTACAGTGCACTTGTTGGGAGTTGTCATACTTCTCTCCTCTCAGCTGTAATTTGGTTCCTAGGTTTGGTAGTAGACCTAAAGCCACCAGTGCCAATTTCTCCCTTAACCAAAGCAGCAGCATTTAGTCAGAGAAAATATCACAAGAACAACCATTTGACTGAGATAAATGTTGTTGATGGCACTTTTTATGCATCAACTTCATGAACTGTAAGGTATTGCTTGCTGTTGAGATTTGTATACAGTACTTAAATGGATGTAAAATATACATAAAAGCTGCTAATACAAATTAAAGGAATGCACAAATACAAGAAGTCTGGTGAACAAAATGGAAGAGCTAGAATTTCTGATTTGAGGAGCATTTTGATTTTGTAGGAATATCGGGAATCTGGTTAGACAGCTCACATAAAGGCACCGCTTCTCGCCGCTCTTTTTCTGTACCGGGAAACCGCCGAATTGCAGACTTATTTCTCACACAGACTCCACTGACCAGGGGCCGCGCGGGATCCAAGATGGCGCTGGCAAGGAGAGAGGCGGACCACAGCGAGGACTCGCTCTCCGCTTCCAAGGACCTGGTGAGAGATACCGATCAGATTGATCACCCACTGCAGCTATCGGAAATGCACCAGATAGCAGCGGATATTAAAAATACATTCTCCTTCGCAATCACTGAGTTGAGAACAGACATATTAGCTCTATCTGAATGCATGTCTAATGTGGAGAGGGCGGACATTAAAAGAGACAAGGCGATTAATACTGTGCAAAACACTATCTCGTCCCATACAATGCATCTAATTCACATGAATAGACATTTAGAGGACTTGGATAACAGGGGGCGGAGACAGAATATCAGAGTTAGGGGGATCCCAGAGTCAGTGGAGACCCTCCAAATTAAACTGCACTACAGAAAGTGTTCAATGGGATATTGGAGAGGTCTGAGGAGGAAGCCATTGATTTTGTAAGGGCTCATAGATCACTGACTGCGCGTCCTTTGGACACAGCACCACCTAGAGATATTATCTGTTGTCTTCAAAGCTTTCCCCTCAAGGATGAAATACTTTTCAAAGCGAGATGCAATGAGCAAATCTTGTTCAATGATAGCCCTGTGTCCCTCTTCCAGGATCTCTCTCAGATCACACTGAAAAATAGGCGTGCTTTACGACCTTTGTTGGAGCAGCTGAGAGAGAGGGAGATCCCATATAGATGGCATTTCCCCTTTGCCCTGAATGCTACCTACAAGGGCAAACAGCATTATCTCTGGATGCCAGACGAACTGGACACCTTCTGTGAGCAGCTGGGTCTACCGGTAGTAAATCTGCTGGAATGGTACCAGGAATTTCTGGAGCCAGCACATTGTGCCACACCGCGATCTTCCCCACAGAATTCACCGGTTAAACCGCCCTCTTCCAAGAAACTCAAATATGCTAAACACACGGGCGCACAACCTGGCAAATCCCCATTTGCTGCTAAGAATAGCAGATATCGGGAGGTTTCATTAACTAATAGAATTTGTCTTAGGAACTTCAAATAGTGAGTGGTACTGCGCAGCCTATAAAATGTAACTCTATAAATTGGGGTCCCTCTAGTGGTGCAGATATGTAAGGGCTCCTTGTGGCAAGGTGTTGTAACTATTTCACTAAAGTCTGTCCCATATATAAAAGACAATTGCAATGTTCAGGTGTGCATAATGAATACAATGATTCAGTGTCAACTAAAAACTACAAGGTGCTTGGAATGCAAGATAAATTCTTGATGCAAAATAAAAACGTTTTGATAAAATAAATAACCATATCAAGTGCAAGTGCTTCAAATAAACATATACATAGAGTGGTGATAAAAAAGGCATAAAAATATATAAAAAACGTAACTTGTGAAATGACTGCGATCAATATGCTAAAAATAATGATGGTGACAATAAGTGACTTGTGCTCCGGTGTCCATTTAAAACATTTCGTGCTTTGTTCGTGTAAAGAGAGCCTCTTTTTTCTGGGGGGTTAAGGTGTATAATCCCCAAAGAGATTCCTCTAGATGGTGCTTCACTGTGATAAGTGCTCTCATCTATCTTTTGGACCTCGCTCTCCGGTTCCACACCTCCTTTCCTGCTACTCTTTACGGGGATGGGCGGTCGTTCCGACCGAGCGGTCGTCAATCTCCTTGTATGGGTTTAGACCTCCTTTTGTCTCAGATGTAAGGGAAGAAACAAGAGGCTTCCATGGTGTAGTATGTATTAACATCAAAATTTATTCAAAGCCAAATAAAAACCGCTTACATAGAAAAAGGTTAAAATCACTTAAAATCGTACAGCAAGGGTCAGAACACCTCTCGCTGTGTATCCAGCAACGTGTTTGCAGCCTACGCGTTACGTCACGTCACATGACTTCTTCAGGGCTGCTGGATTGGTTAGAACGAGTGCTATTTATATGTATAGATCTGGACATTGTCCGGTGGCCATTTTGTTGTAGTTCATGTACCGCGCATGCGTCACGGCCATTTTGTTGTTGGTATGTGTATTACCACCTCTGCTGACACTAGTTGATAGTGGGGGCCGGGTTATGGCCGGTAGTTCTGCCAATAGTGTCGCGTTCTTCATGTACAGGGAGGGAGCACAGGCAATGTGGGCAGAGATATTCGTTGTATTGCGTCCCAGTGTAGAAAGTGTACCTGCCGCTTAGTTGTATCTGTGGTCTAAATATTCAGAACGGATATTTGGATAGCCAACATATGGCTGGATGTGGAAATATCCGCAATCAAGTGCCTGTAGAGCATTATACTTCAAATAATAGACGTCTTACTATTAAATACAGGATGCAGAGTACAAAACAGTAGGCTGTGTAGTCTTCTACTTTCGCTCATAAGTAAAGGTAGAAGATGTCCTATATGTCAAAAAAGTGCCTATACAGCGCCCGGTATTTCAACGCTTCAAGTGTGTAGGATGCTACTTGTAAATTGTTGTAAAATGAGGTTGACTGAATAGTGTGCTAGCGTGAGTTAGAAATTATTCCTTGCGGACCGAAGTGCCTGTACAGCGCCAGATATTTAGGTAATATTCAATATAATATTACATAGTGTTGTAAAGTGGAGAATTTTACTAACATGAAGTGAAAATAAAAATAAAAAATGAAGTGAAAATGAAAAATGGAATATATCGCTTGCGGCACAAAGTGCCTGTACAGCGCCAAGGTATAAAATATGTCAATAAAAACGGGAATTGTGTATAAATGACTAAGTGCAGTGGTAGGTGTGTTATCAATGAATGTGAGGAATTCTTTTTAGAACATACATGAGGATAAACACCAGTGGATCAAGTACAAAACCAAACGTTTGTAAAACATGAATGGATAAATGATTTTAAAAATTAAAAGTAGGTTACAGAATTATTAAAATAGAGGGTCTTGCTGGGCATAGAGCGAGAGGTTTACATGTATTATGTCCGATAAAATATATTATTGTCTTCTTACTATATTAGTAATTACTCAGAAAGCAGTTTAAGTCGAATTCAACATTCATACCCCTTGGAGTGAGGGTTTTTAAAATATAAATCCATCTTGACTCTTTCTGACTGAGGGTCCTGATTATGTGGTCCCCCGTCCAAGGTTTGTTGTATTTTTCAATACCCCAGAATTGCAGATGTGTGGGGTCCCTATTGTGTGTGGTTAAAAAGTGTTTAGACACACTATGTTTGGGGAACCCTTTGATGATGTTTTGTATGTGTTCTTTAACATGGGTTTTCAATGCTCTTTTGGTCCTCCCTACATATTGTAATTTGCATGAGCATTGTAGCACATACACAACACCTTCTGTGTTACAGCCAATGAAATCTTTGATGAGGAAGTTTTGACCCGTTGTGGTCGCTTGGAATTCTTTTTTTCTCTGTTTTTGAGAGTGATTGCAGGCATAACAGTGTTTGCAAGGGTAGAAGCCTGTTCCATTAAAAAAGGTAAAGGTATTTTTTGGTGGAGGTACTATCACATTCTTTACTAGTTTATCTCTGATTCTTGGGGCACGTCTGTAGATGAACTTAGGTTTTTCAGGTAGGATACTATTGAGGTGTTTATCTGCTCTCAGGGTATGCCAGTGTTTATTAATCAGTTTCTCCACTTCCTTGTATTGGACATTAAAGTCCAATATGATGTTTGGTGCTTCTGGATATGGTTCTTGTCGTCTCGTAGAGTCTTGCAGCATTTTTCTCCGGTCCAGTAGATTGATCTCGTTGATTTGGTTTTTCAGTGTTTCCTCCGAATAGCCTTTGTCCATAAATCTTGTCTTCAGTAGGTTGGCTTGGTCAATGTAGTCTTTTTCTACAGTACAGTTCCTTTTTATCCTTATTAGTTGTCCCTTGGGGATATTGTATAGCCATGGTTTAAAGTGACAGCTTTTTGTAGAAAGATAGCTATTTCTGTCTACATTTTTAAAATGAGTCTTTGTCAGAATTTCTTGAGTCTTTGTCAGAATGTCTTAGGAACCTGCCCCTCCTTTACAGACTGAGTTGACAACCACTTCTAAAGTTTTTCATTCATTATGATCCTCTTGGACCTGACTTCGGTTGGAAGCCATATTCTACACACCAAACATGTTTGCGCCAATTTTTCGTGGATATGTAAGGGCAGTTTGCCCATGACCGGGTTGAAACACTCAAATAGGTGGAGTAAAAGGAAGGGGGAAAACTACCTACATATCGCTATACATCTTGTAGATCTTGATCAAGGAGCCGAGGACATCTAGCGGCACTACATGGACTTATTACTCATAAAAAGGCCACTGCAACACAGACAGAAGCATTCTTTCTAAGTCATCAAGGACATCTACCACGGATATGGAGGCTGATACAACAGGTTTATATTTTCTTAGGAGATAAAGTGAGCCTTAGAGAAATATATCTGCAATTTGATTGAACGTTCATTGGTCTTTTCAGCCTTGTCAAGACAACGGTTGCTTACAATGGACCTCTGAAAGACTCATTAGCAGCAAAATGAAGGTGAAATAGTCGACCACATATGAGGAGATATGTGGCTGTTAGATGTTCCTTATCGGTTAGCCCTGGTGTTGTGGTTCCCTTTTTTCTTCTTTTTTTTTTCTTTTCCTCTTCTTCAGGAACAGACCACGACCATGGAACTGATCCACTATACCCGCCTTCTTCGCTTAAAGGAGGAGACTGAGAAGGACTTAAAAGAAAGTGGAGAGGGTTGTATATCTCAGTGTTTGCCATGTTTAATGTTGTACTTATGCATGAGCCCAGTGTTTAGCGTTTGGGTTTGCATGTGCAGCTGTAAGAGTAATTATTTTATTTTTTACACCTTACGGTATTAGGCTTTTTCAGAGTCCGTGGGAGGTGAATAAGAGCTCCATTTGGAGGTTATAACACTCCTTGGATCTCATTCCGAGGATTTCTTCGAGTGCAGGTAACACCTTGCTGTGCACCTCCCATTGCCTCTACCATTAGACCCCCGGATGGTTATAGTACTATTAGGGGATCTTAGCGTTTATCTCTTGGATTTTACTCCGAGACCTTGACCAATTTTTGTGCTTTTTTTTATTTTTTCCTTTTTTCTTTCCTTGGTACCTCCCTCCCTCCATGTTGTAGAGGGTAGGATATAAGCCAATTTGCAAAATACATAACTACTGTTGATTATCTCTAGCTCTGATTTTTGGCTATTACTGTGTTGGTTTTATTTTACATTCTACACCTCAACCCTTCCTTTCAATTTTCTCTACAGGGCCTGTATAGCAGGAAACTCTCTAGATTTGGAAGGTTGCTGCATCAATCTAAACCCACAGGTCATTGAAGGCAGTGTGATGGCATATGCTGAACTAGATAAGAAACCCTCCTTGGTCTTCCACAATGTTCGAGGACTAAATATACCAGAAAAACGTATGGCAATATTAAGAAATTTGGGAAAAATAGGGCCCAAGATAGTGTTTCTCCAAGAGACACATTTCAAGACAGGATCAATTCAAAAGCTTACAGGCAAACGATATACACAGGCGTACCACTCCACAAATCCAGAGTCAAAAACAAAAGGGGTCTCAATATTACTCCACAAGGAGGCAGGTTTTGAGGTCTCCCAACAATTAGCAAACCCATTAGGTAGATTCCTACCTACCTACCACCTGGCAATGGGATGGGAAACCAACTACGCTAGCCAATGTCTATTTTCCAAATTCGGCACAAGTCACTTTCTGTAGACATGTGATCAAAGAGCTGAAAAGCTTTTCACATGGGTGTATTGTACTGGGTGGAGACCTTAACTTGGCACTTAACCCTCTGCAGGATACCTCAGACGGTAAAACATGTGTCCATATATAACTTTAAAAAAAATTAAAACACTAATTTCCTCACTCTCATTGGTGGACTCGTGGCGACTGTATAACCCAAAAGGCAAGGACTATTCATATTTCTCATCGCTCCATAACAAGTACACACACATAGATTACCTCTTTTTGACTCAGAGAGATCTACCCTTAATAGGATCAGCAAATATAGGTATTAAAACACTGTCGGATCATGCACCAATCTCACTAACCCTGACTTCAACACCCATAAGGTCCAGCAATTCTTCATGGAGGTTAAACCCTTCGCTACTGACTGAAGATGCTAATATTAAAAAAATTAAAGAGACCATACAAAAATATTTTGCGGACAATAAGTCCTTAGAGGTTCCCCTCTGGTGACTTGGATGGCACACAAATGTGTGGTGAGAGGTGAATTTATTAAAATGGGGGCACGGAAGAAGAGGGAAGCAGAGAAGGTAATAAACGATCTGGTGGTCAAAGTCAAAACTTTGGAGGAACAGCATAAACAATCATTGGCTCTAGATAAGGCCACTGAATTGCTGGAACTTAGGGAACAACTGCAATTGACATTAAATTTGAAGGCCAAAAGGATTCTTTTCCTCAGAAAGGGATTCTTTTATGAACATAGTGACAAATCTGGCAAATTCCTGGCAAAATCCTTAAAGGAATCTTTATTATCAACTAATATTGAAGCCATGAGGAATAAATCTAACCAAATAACGAATGAAACGGATAAGATAGCGCAAATATTCCAAGAATACTACACAGAGTTATACAATATCCCACAAGCACATAAACCCCAGGGAATGGAGGGAACCCGATCCCATCTAATTTCCAAATTCTTGAAAGATAACAAACTCCCCGTACTCAAGGAGGAGGAGGTCCTTCAATTAGAATCCCCTATCACTGAGGAGGAACGCCTGCTGGCGATTGCCGCTCTCAAACCAGGAAAAAGCCCAGGCCCTGATGGCTATACGGCATTATATTACAAAACTTTCCCCCTCACTTTTAACACCTCACCTTGCACAATAAACTATCTTAAAACACCTACAGAGGTTCCCGTAGAATTCTTAGGGGCGCATATCACCGTAATACCCAAGCCCCAAAAAGACCCATTGGATTGTTCCAATTATAGGCCAATCTCACTTTTAAATGTAGATCTAAAAGTATTCACCAAAGTTTTGGCAAACAGGATAAGACCGCTATTACAATACTTGATTGGTCCTGAACAGGTGGGCTTTATGTCTTGGAGGGAAGCGAGAGATAATGTTACTAAAGCTCTTCATCTTATCCATATGACAAACACAGGGGTTCTGGAGGGCATGGTACTCTCGACCGACGCCGAAAAGGCCTTTGATCGGGTGTCATGGGATTTTCTTCAAGCAACATGTGCACATATAGGCCTTAAGTCAAATATGATGTCATGGATTTCCACTTTATATAGCAAACCTACAGCTAGAATTAAAGTAAATGGCAATCTGTCTGGGGTAGTGAGTATTAAAAATGGTACAAGACAGGGATGCCCCCTGTCCCCATTGCTTTTTATTCTGATGCTAGAGCCCCTAATACACTTGGTAAATAACAATCCAGATATTCATGGATTTTAGGTTGGAAATAGCACATACAAAACAGCGGCGTATGCAGATGATCTCTTATTTTTCATCTCACAGCCTGTGATGTCCATATCTAATTTGCTTAAACTTTTTCAAACATATGGGTACCTGTCCAATTTCAAAGTCATTTATAAAAAATCTGAAGCCCTAAATTTATCCCTTTCAGAGACAGTTGCAAATGTAAATGGGAGGATAGAACGATCAAATATCTAGGAGTATGGCTTACCCAAAAGCTCAAAACCATTTATGAGGTAAATTTTTTACCACTGTTACAAAAGATACGGAAGGACCTAGAAAAGTGGTCATTAAAATTCTTCTCATCACAGTGCGCATGTGCAGGAGCTCCGGGATGGACGCCTGATCCGGAGCTCCGCACCTTCACTTGCCTGCGGGGCCCAAAGCTCCTTCTGACGGCGGGACAGTGAGCATCCTGTAGGGGATCCTTCCCCCCCAAGCCCCCCACAAGCCCAGGAGACAGGTTAGCAGAGTGCGAGCGGCTGCAGAAACTAAATCAGCAAATCGTGGCATTAGCAGGGTGTACCAAGATGGCCGCGGCCGACTGCAACAAACCCAGGTCAGATACTGTAGCTACGCTGGGGATCTCTTTCAGGCCAGAATTGTACTGCTAGCTAGCCCAGGGTGAAGGTTGGCGGGAAGAGCTATCCCCCGTTTTTCTGCTAGTCTCCACTAGATGCATTAGAGACGGATGGGTGAACCAAGATGGCCACCGTTCGGACCTAGAATGCTCCTGGCACTCCAAGACACCTAGTGCTTAATTCAAATTTGTACACAGAGCCTCTGGGCAGCCGCCCAGGCCTCCTGAGGAGCCATCAGGGACTGAGTTCATTAAAACAAAGGCTGTTCTGAGTTCCCTCAATCTCCCACCATACAATTATAAGCTTTACACAGTGGGCCGGTGACATCCCCTGCCATCCTTGGTGCACAGCCCGACTCTCCAGTCCCACGGTCCCCAAGAAGAGGCAACTTCCCCATATATGTCGGCTCCGTCCGCAAAGAAGGACTTGAGCTTGCTCTTTGCCTCGGCCACACCGCAGGGGAATTCTGGATTGGCCGCTGCCTCAGTTGAGGCTACAGGAGGCATGGACAGCCCACGTTCGGATAGCCTTCTCCCGGAGAACCCTGGACATTCTTTACGCCCGGATTCTAGGCCAGTGATTTCTCCAGCTTTGCTGACTTACACCCCAGGACTGCAGGGAGGACACTTCCAGACCTCCCTGCCTTCTCCTTCCTCCACTGAATCTTTGCTAGGCTGAGTTCAGGGGGAATTGTCCTCTACCCCAATGGGACCTAACAGCCCGGATCCAGCCTCACCTTATCCCCCCAACCATAACATTTCTTTACAAATGGAAGACCTCTACCACAAATTCTCTACTCTTCTAGAGAGGGGACTAGCGAACACGATTGCCACAATCACAGGCGAGATCAAATCGGATTTTCAAATGTTGGGGACTCGGATTGAAGCAATCGAGAATAAGCTGGACTCTACCACAGCAATCTCTAATCAGAATTCTGATCTTATTGGCTCCTTACAGGACCAGCTTGACACGGCCCTATCGAGAATCGACGACCTAGAAAACAGGTCTAGAAGATACAATTTCAGAGTAAGAGGCCTCCCGGAAGAGATCAAGGATATCCCAGACGCAATTCAAAATCTGATTTCCAACCTTCTACCGGATACTCCTAAACATCGATTAGAACTGGACAGGGTCCATAGAGCTCTGGGTCCTCCCCGGAAGGATGGCCTCCCAAGAGACATAATTGTCAAGCCCCATTTTTATGCTATTAAGGAAGGGGTTATGAAACAGTCCAGAATCACTGCCAAGATTCTTTGCAAGGGGCACCCGGTCCAAATCTTTGCCGACCTTGCACCTTCCACTATTCACAAACGGAGAGCTCTGAAACCCCTCTTGGCAGTGTTAACAGAGAAGGAAAATCAAATACAAGTGGTCTTTTCCATTTGCAGTGAAATTCTCCCTCAAAGGTAGGGAATATGCTTTCCCATCTTTACAGGAGGGAGAGAAACTTTTTCTACATCTTAAGTTGATCTCGCAAGAATCGGATATGGACACATCCAATAACAACAGCTCGTCTAAGAGACAGTCTCCCACTAGCCCCAGAACACCTCTCTGGAAGAAGGCCAAGCCGAAACGAGCAAAAGAAAATGGTCCCCCATGATTGGGGTCTCGGATGAAAACTTCCTGTCCTTTGACTAGCAGGTTTTTGTTACGGGGAGGTGTCTCCTCCACAGCCCTTTTGGTTTGATTTTGGCTCTTACACCCTTTTGTTTTTTCTTTTTCTCTCGCAACCATAATTTGGTATAGGGCCTTCACAGACTTTTGACTCCTCTTAACCTCTAGTGTTACCCATGTATGTTTAAGCCTGTTAATATAACCAGGACGCATCGGGAATTAGCTACACCTGTATGCCTTGCAGACTGCTGGATTGCTTTGAACTAGTAACTCTCCGTTTTCCATGAGTAATAGTCAAAGTGGGGGTTCACCAAATGGTTCTCCTGTGCTCTTTGAAATTCATGTCCCGACCTGTTGGGCCCAGGTTTCCAGTCGGGGACCACGCCCTGATGGAAGAGCAACTACTTCTCCCTGAGCGGGAGATAACTAGGGCTTGGGACTAGTTTCTAGACCTATTAATGGTCTAAAATATACGTTGTCATTTTTATTGTTTTTCCTGTTAATTTTTTGTATTTCACAGGGCCCCTGGGCGGGTGAAGGCCCAAATGCGCCTCCGTCCTTCTCTATCCTACCTCTGAGGCAGTTTGGAGATGGGCTGTCTGGTGGTAAACACCAGACTTTTTGGTCTATACCAAAGGGTTTCCAAGGGGCTCTATCTTTTCTCCCCCCTTGGTCGCATTTACCTTAATTGGAGAAATTGGCCCTTTTCAGGGCTACCTATATGTTGAGATTGGATTTCAGTGTTTAATATTCATTCTATGTTATTTCTGGTTTCATCTCTTATTCCTCTCTTTTCTACCTTTTCTCCCTCTAGATTGGTTGCTAATCAGTATCTTATCCCCAAGACCAGTTATGGTTTCCTGGGTTGCGCAAGTTCTCTGGGAAGGGTGAGTGACTTCACTAACATAAATATCCTTTGCTCTGGTAAGGGTGGCTGACCACCCACAAATCCCGGTTAGGGTTGCTACCCACAATGTTCAGGGACTTAACTCCCCCATTGAACGCAAAAAGATTGGTGACCATTATAAATCGCTAAAACTAGATATCCTAATGCTCCAGGAAACTCATTTCCCAGCTCGTTTTAATCCTAATTTTTTCCACCTCTATTTCCCACGTTTTTTTTTAGCTAACGCCGATACTAAAACAAAAGGAGTAGCTATTCTACTATCTAAAAACTGTAACTTCACTTGGATGTCAGATGTAAAGGATCCAGAAGGTAGGTATATTTTAGTAAAAGGTACTATTAATGGGCAAATCACGTCTCTGATTTCGTTCTGCGTCCCCAACAAAGGTCAGTTTAAATTCTTCCAGAAAATGTTAATGTTCTCTTCCCCTTGTTGGAGGGCACAATAATTTTCGGGGGGGGGGACTCAAATGTGGCCTTTGACCAATCAGTGGACAAAACCAGACCCCTAGGGAGCCAACTGATGCACCCGTCTAAAGTTAGTCTATGAACAGCCAAACTTCTTCACTCGCATAACTTAGCAGATGTCTGGAGGGATAAGCATCCCTCTAGAAGGGACTTTACTCACTTCTCCAGCCCCCACAATTCGTATTCTAGAATGGATCACTTGTTAACTCCCTCCTATATTTTACCATCCATATTGGATGCCCATATTTATGACACAGCCCTCTCGGATCATTCTCTAGTGGCAATGTCTATTCGCCTCCACTCCAATAATTACCACTGAAATTGATAAAAGTCTACGAGAATACTTTGCCACTAATGTGACAGATGAAACCTCGGCAGAATCTGTTTGGGCTGCGCATAAAACCTTTATTAGAGGTAGGTTTATCCAGGTTGCATCCAGGATCAAAAAGGAGAGAGGACTTTTTCTGAAGAAGCTGGAAGAGTCCTTCTCAGCAATTAAAGCAGAACACAAGACTCACCCCTCATGATTACTACTAAATAAACTAGATAAAGGGAAAATAGAGCTTAATCTTGCTCTTACGACGAAAGCAGAGCAAGCCATTAGTTGGTCTAAAAACTAATTTTATACTCAGGCTAATAAAATGGGCTCCTATCTAGCAAGGAAGCTTACTCCCAAGGCGAGGCATCTATCTATGCCCAAAAATTAGGGTAGACGGTAATCCCCCTTCCTCCAATCCCAACAAAGTTATGGGAGCCTTTCAAAAGTATTATGAGAGACTGTACAGCCCAGGGACAGACGAAAGTAGAAAAATAAATTGGTTCCTTGGCGACATCCCATTTCCCCTTCTTTCAGATCAACATAGAATTCTAATGGACGAAGCAATTTCGGAGGAGGAGGTGATGGAGGTCGTTAGGGATCTCAAAAAAGGCTCAGCCCCTGGACCAGATGGTTTCTCGGGCCCATACTACAAAACTTTCGCCAAAACTTTGGCACCTCATATGTTGCAATTCTTTAACTCTAAAATGAAAGGGGACCCTATAGAGCCGCATCTTAATACTGCCTACATCACTGTAATCCCCAAACCTGAGAAAAATCCAGAAGACATAGACAACTACCGTCCCATTTCCCTCATAAATAATGATTTGAAAATTTTAACTAAAATAATGGCGAACAGGCTAGCATCCTTTATTAGTCAATATATAGACAAAGACCAGGTTGGTTTCATTCCAGCACGTCAAGGTCCCGACCAAATTAGAAGGGCAATTCATTTAGTCTCCATCCTTGAAAACAATTGGCCAGGAGGGCCTGCCCAGAAGGGGATGCTACTCTCCCTAGACTTACGCAAAGAGTTTGATTCGGTCTCATGGACCTACCTATTCTCTCTTCTGAAACATTGGGGTTTTGGGGAGAGGTTTTTAGGTCTAATTGGAGCACTTTACTCTTTCCCACAAGCTATGATTAAATTGCAGGGATTCTACTCCACATCCTTTCCGATAAAAACAGGCACCAGGCAGGGTTGCCCATTATCCCCGTTGCTCTTCGCTATTGCGATAGAGACACTAGCCATAGCCATTAGAGAAAATTCAGGTATCAAAGGGGTACTCTGTGGACAGAAGGAACATAAGTGTGGGCTGTTCGCTGATGATTTACTAGTGTTCATAACTTCCCCGATGTCCTCTATCCCCTTACTTTGTCAGCTCCTAGGGGGTTTCTCCGAGATTTTGGGGCTCCGTGTTAATTATTCTAAGTCTCAAGCCCTGAATATATCTCTTCCTTCTGAGACAATTGACAAGCTGAAGATGGATTTTAAGTTCAGGTGGAGCAACACCTCGATCAAATACTTAGGGATCAACCTCACTTCTAAATATGAAACCCTATACGGTAGTAATTACCCCCCGATGTATCGCAAGCTAGAGGAAGATCTCAAACTTTGGTCCAAGCAGGATATCTCATGGCTAGGGAGAGTTAATTCAGTGAAAATGACCTTGCTACCTAGACTCTTATACCTTTTCCGCTCGTTGCCAATCCCAATCCGAAAAGACCACCTGTCCTCCTTCCAAAGCAAAATCCTCAAATTTGTATGGGGGAGCTCAGGGTACAGGATTCCCCAACAAATTCTATTTCTGCATAGGCGAAAGGGAGGACTAGGTTTACCTCATCTAGTGAGATACTTCCAGGCAGCCAGGCTAGCCCAGTTATCTTCTATCTACTCTAATCAGGAGAAGCAGGACTGGGTGCAGATAGAGAGGCAAGCCACCCCACGACACACGCTGGACTTTCTACTATGGTGCCCCTCTAAAGATAGACCCCCAATTTTGGCCCCTTCACTCTCTAATGAGCTGGCCCTTTGGGATAAAATCAGACATATCCCCTCCTTGGTGTCCTCAGTCAGACCGTTAGCGCATCTCTTTAATAATCCAGATTTTCCCCCGGGATTAAATATTAAGGCCTTTCAATGGTGGCTAGACAAGGGAATGTTCCGCATAGGCCACTTCTTCTCAGTTTCCGGCCCGATCACTCTTAGGTATTGTGTAAACAAACTGGAGCTACGTAACTCAGAGACATTTAGATTTTACCAAATATCCAATTTTCTTCACAAAATCTGGAGGGAGAAACCACTCCCCCCTAGTTTTACCAGTTATGAATGTTGGTGTGGTCAGCCATCACTGCAGAAGGGTGGTATATCGATCATCTATGAAGCTCTCACCCTTCCCACTAAGAAAGCAGCATTTATGATTAATTGGGAATCAGATCTTCAGTTCAAATGGGAACTGGACAAATGGCAAATTGCCTGTTCCAGATCTTACAAAGGCATCCTGAACACCAATATCTCCGAAGCCAGTTTAAAAGTTATGTTGAGATGGTATCTCATGCCAGCTAGACTGTCTACATTCTTTCCAAATGCTGACCCGCTTTGCTTTAGAGGGTGTCTGCTCAAGGGCACCATGTCCCATATTTGGTGGGAATGCCCAAGGTTGCGGTCTTTCTGGTCCAAAATTTTCCGGATTATTCATAAGTAGAGTTGAGCGAACTTCTAGAAGTCCGGGTTCTGCTGGTTCGGCAGAACTTCAGGACAAAGTCCGGGTTCGGGTCCGGACAGAACCCGAACTTTGTCCCGAACCCCATTGAAATCAATGGAGACCCGGACTTTTAGGTACAAAAAGTGTTGTAAAATAGTCCTGGAAGGTCCTAGAGGTCTGCAAAAGGAAGGAAATGTGGGTAAGGGTGGGACAAGTGACCTACAAAGAAATGGGGACAGGGAAATAACTTTAAATATTTTTTAAAAAATAAAAACATAAAAAATGCAAAAAAGGAGATCATCTTCAAAATGGGTCTGAAAAGTATTAATTAACATTAGAGGCCATAGAACTGTTCTAAAATCATCTTCAAACTGTGTCAAAAAAGTATAAATAAGCCGGGAGTACCCATATCACTG
>BLSH010420768.1:112395-123096 GCA_018402905.1 Glandirana rugosa
GAAGTAGATTCACTCTCTACTCCATAATAAACAATAAAAAAAGCTGCCTATTAAACCACCCCTTAAAGGTAAATATACCTTACGACGATAACACCTCATAAAACCAATATCATAAATCCAAGAACGTTCGAACATAACAGCGAACCCTCTCTAGTCATATGTCTCAATAAGGACGTATACCGAGTCCCTCACTAAAGGAAGACGCTCGTTTCTAGTACTCAACCACAATCTTCTGCCTCACGCCCCCCAATTATCGTAAAACAAAAACAAAGGAGATTAGGAATCTCCTCGACGAGATAAATTTGAAGGACGAAGGACATCGTTTACGACAGCATTTGCTACAGGAAGCAGGAAGTTTAAATAGAGCAGCTCCTCTAAGGATTAGAGGAAACAAAAACAAAATGCTATTAACCCCCCGCACTCCGTCTTCTAACACCAACTCATGATCTTTGCTCGCAGAAGGAAATCACTCCCTGAGCCATATGCAGGAATAACTCTGTATACTGATCTCTCCCAAGCGACAATACAAGCTTGCAAGAACCTAAATACTATAACCAAAATACTCCACAATAGCAGCATTCCATATAAATGGAAATTCCCCACCAAATTATCCGTCGAAAAAAATAACAAATAATACCTCATCTCTCACTTAGATGAAGGCCTTGACCTTATGAGGAACTGGAGCCTTCTCCCAGAGGAAGAGGAAGATACATCTGACAACCCCACCTTGCAACACAATACTCCAGCCTGTAGCACAAGTTCTAATAAATAAGTACTCAGCTCTCTTGCTATCTGGAACTTAGCCAAACATCACTATTCACCATAACCTCCCCACCATACCAATTGTGGGCATCCCACTGAGCAGAATGCAGATCCCATTATTACCACCCAGGATCCCGACCGGCTGGTCATTCATAACACCGCAGATTGTGTATGGGTCACTCCCGTACCCTTGAGTTATATTCTAACTCGCCACTACCTTTGTTTGGTTTTGTTATTTGTTCCAATACTTTATCTACTCTTTCACCCTGTTGCTAAGGATTACAAGTAACCAGTTTGCTTGAGGTGATTGTAGCTGTTTCAGTTTAAAAGACTCCTACTCTTGCCGCCTAAGGATATCAACATGAATAAGGCTCAATCTGAACATCACACTGTCTCTGTTTGCCCACCATGGTATTTAAAATACTGTCATTGAATGCTAAAGGGCTCAATAGCCCTTAAAAATGTAGGACTTTATGGAAGGAAGCTCTCAATCACCATAGTGACATTGTATGTGTGCAAGAGACACATTTCTCTGCTGCAAATCCCCTACTCTGCACACATTGAACCTTCCCACATGTTTTTTACTCCACCCACCAGAAGAAAAAAAGATCAGTTTTAATAGCGTTCAAAGACACATTATCGTTTAAACTGCTCTACTTGATAGTAGACACTGAAGGCAGATTCATAATTTTGGTAGTGGAAATCAACAAAAATTTATACACCCTGCTAACTTTATACATACCCAACATCCACCAACACCACTTCTTACAAAAAACACTGCAAAAAACACATAACATCCCAAAAGGCTACCTCCTGATCTGTGGGGATTTTAATGCCCCTATGGACCCAGCAATAGACTCAACAGCAAAAAAACCTTGCAGGAAACCAGGCCTTAAAGCCTCGTACACACAGTGCGACGGCCGTATGAAAATGATACGATCACCCGACCATTAGTACGCGCGATTAGAACAGCCAATGTGCGATGGTCGTACAACAGAAGTTGGATGAGCAGACTAGAAAACTTTGGTTGTACCAACAAGCGGTCGTACGACCATGTGTACAGAGAAGTTGGTCCAACAAGTTGTACTGTGCAAAACACGCATGCTCAGAAGTCAGGAACGCCCGGAAGTGTACTTTCTTTCCAAATTCACAAATTACACGCACCTGAACTTCCTCTTTATACGCTCATAACACGTCACTACGTTCAGTTTGGTCATACGATCGCTTAGTGCATGTCAGTACGCAAGATACAACAGCCAACATACGATTTGGGCCGTTCAGTCGTGCGATCATCGCATTGTGCATGCGAGGCTTGACTCTTTTCTCTTCCAAGAAGACTTGGATGATTATTATTATTATTATTATAATACAGCATTTATATAGCGCCAACAGTTTGTGCAGCGCTTTACAACATGGGGGCAGACAGTACAATTACAATACAAATCAATACAGGAGGAATCAAAGGGCCCTGCTCGCTAGAGCTTACAATCTAGAAGGGAGGGTCAAGAGGGACAAAAGGTAATAGCTGTGGGCTATGAGCTGATGGAGAAAATGAGAATACAGTTGTTAGGTATGGGTAGGATAGGCTTCTCCGAAGAGAAGGGTTTTTAGGGATTGTCTAAAAGATAATAGAGTAGAAGATTATTGGACAGTTTGGGGTAAGGCGTTCCATAGGATTGGAGAAGCTCTGGAAAAGTCCTGGAGGTGAGCATGGGAGGAGGTGATGAGGGAGCTAGAGAGCAGGAAATCTTGAGAGGAACGGAGAGAACAAATAGGTTGGTATTTAGAGACCAGGTTAGTGATGTAGCTGAGGCTAAGTTGTGGATGGCTTTGTAAGTAGTTGTTAGTATTTTGAAATTAATTTGTTGGGTGAGTGGAAGCCAGTGGAGGGATTGACAGAGAGGAGTAGCAAAAACAGAGTGATTGGTAAGGTGGATAAGTCTGGCAGCAGTATTCATGATGGATTGGAAGGAGGATAGCCTATGTAGAGGTAAGCCAATGAGAAGGGAGTTGCAGTAGTCAAGACGAGAGATGACCAGGGAGTGGATTAAGAGCTTTGTTGTGTCGTTGGTTAGAAAGGGGCATATTTTGGAGATGTTGCGGAGGTTGAGGTGGCAAGATTTGGACAGTGATTGGATGTGGGGCTTAAAGGAGAGTTCAGAGTCCAGAACTACACCTAGGACCTTGGCATGCGGGGATGGGCTTATAGTTGTGCCATTGATTTTGACAGAGAGATCAGGGGAAGGGGCATATGGGGGAGGAAAAATTATAAGTTCGGTTTTGGATAGAATGAGTTTGAGGAAGTGGTGTGACATCCAGGCTGATATATCTGTTAAAGTAAATTAGTGATATGTGAGGAGACGACGGGAGTGATCTGTGGGGTAGGGAAATAGATTTGGGTGTGGTCAGCATAGAGGTGGTATTGGAAGCCATGGGAGGCTATCAACTGACCCAGGGAGGAGGTGTACATTGAGAATTGGAGCGGTCCAAGGACAGAACCTTGGGGGGACCCCAACAGAGAAAGGAAGAGGAGAGGAGGAAGTTAAATTGTAAGTTGTAAACACTAAAGGTGTGGTTGGAGGAAAACCAGTGAAGAGTAGTGTTGAGCGAACCCGGACTGTAACGTTCGGGTCCGTACCGAACTTTCGGGTGTCCGGGACCCGGACCCGAACACGGACATTTCAAAAAACGTTCGAGTTCGGGTTCTGGGTTCTGGTAGTTGATCACGCATGTTGAATAGCTGAAGGGCATCCAATCAACAAGTGTTTCACTGGTTTGCCCTTAGAAGCCATCACAGCCATGCCTACTAATGGCATGGCTGTGATTGGCCAGTGCATCATGTGACCCAGCCTCTTTATAAGCTGGAGTCACAGTGCTGCATGTCACATGCTCTTGGGTTAGGTAGGGAGAGGAAGCTGTCAGCGTTTTTGTGAGGGAGAGATTGCAGACATTTTAACATCTGATCCTGCATCCTGAGATTACTACTGCTGTTGCTCTGAGAGACAGATTGCAGAAATTTGAGATTTCACATACTGCTGCTTTGAGTGACAGATTGCAGATTGCAGATCAAACTCTGCATAGCACAACGATCGCTACGATTGTGCACAACAATCAGATTGTTGGAGTAATTTGAGATTTCACATACTGCTGCTTTGAGTGACACATTGCAGATCAAACCCTGCCTAATACAACGATAGTTACGATCGTACACAACGATCAGATTGTGCGATCGTACACAACGATCAAATTGTGGGAGTAATGTGAGATTTCACATACTGCTGCTTTGAGCGATCTGACTGCACTAGGTAGAGGCTTCTGCTTAGAGGGACAGATTATTGTTCAAAAATCATTGCCTACTCCTATAGGGCCAGCTGTTGCATTATTGTTCAAAAATCATCTCCTAGTTCTAAAGGGAGAGTTTCCAGCTGTTGCTTAGAGGGACAGATTATTGTTCAAAAACCATTGCCTACTCCTATAGGGCCAGGTTCCAGCTGTTGCTGTAAGTGACACATTATTGTTTAAAAATCATCTCCTAGTTCTAAAGGGAGAGTTTCCATCTGTTGTTTAGAGGGACATATTATTGTTCAAAAACCATTGCCTACACCTATAGGGCCAGGTTCCAGCTGTTGCTGTAAGTGACAGATTATTTATTGTTCAAAAATAATCTCCTAGTTCTAAAGGGAGAGCTTCCAGCTGTTGGTGTGAGCAGTGCATTTCTTGCACCAAAATAAAAAGTCTGGCTACGTTGGTGTTTTCCAAAAAAAGGTATTAATTGGTATTAATAAATACTTACATAGGGCTACATAGTACATTTGCGGGCCCAATGAGGAGAGCAAATAAGGGACGTGGTCATGGTGCTGCTGGTGATGCTGGTGCTGCTGGTGTTGGTGGTGTTGGTGAACCTCCTGTTGGAAGGAGAGGACATGGTTGAGGTGTGCCAGCTACACGCACAAGGGAAACCCCTTCCTCAGGTAGCCAACAGAACTTTCACCGGTATATGGTAGGCCAGAATGCCCCTCAAGGATTAGTGAGGCCAGAACAAGTACAGGCGATAGTAGATTGGGTGGCTGACAATGCCTCCAGTTCCTTCACATTGTCTCCCTCCCGGTCCCTTGATGAAAGCTCAGAGTTGGCACCTGAACCCCATGGCCATCTGTCTTTCCCCTCAGCCCCTTGTAAATTAGCCAAGCAGTCTGAGCCCCAAGTCCTGCAAGAGACTCTTATGCTTTTTGATGACTCTCCTGGTGTGCTTTCCGTGGGCCATCCACATAGCGCTGCCCCAGAAGTGGAAGGCATTGAGTGCACCAATGCCCAACCACTTCTGTTGCAGGATGAGGACATGGAAACCCCAGCGCAGCACATTTCTGATGATGATGAAACACAGGTGCCAACTGCTGCAGCTTGCCTCAGTGTGCAGACTGACAAGGAGGGCAGTGGTGAAGGGTGGGTGGAAGATGATGTGGAGGATGATGAGGTCCTAGACCCCACATGGAATGAGGGTCATGCGAGTGACGTGTGGAGTTTGAAGGTAGAGGTGGTGGTCGCACAGAGGCACTAGCACAGCAAAAGAGGAAGCAGGTTGCAAAAGCGGAGCAAGCGTCCCCTAGACAGTAAGCCTGCTACCACCCACCGCACCCAGGTACCTACCACACCAAAGGCAGCTCAAAGGCGTTCCCCCGCATGGCAGTTCTTCAGACAATGTGCTGACGACAAGACACAAGTGGTTTGCAAGCTGTGCAATGATAGCCTGAGCCGGGGCATAAATGTTCTCAACTTGAGCACAACCCCCATGACCAGGCATCTAAATTCAAGGCACAAGCTGCATTGGAATAATTACCTCAAAATCCAAGAAAGGTCTCGGCCTCCTCCTGCTTCCTCTTCTGCTGCTGCCTCGGCCTCTTCCTCCACCTCTACAGTGACAGTGTCACCTGCCACCCAGCAATCAGACGATATGACAGCAACGCCACCATGTCCGCCACCGTCTCCAAGCATTTCCACATGGTCCCATGGAAGCTAACAGCTGTCCATCTCCCAAACACTGGAGAGAAAGAGGAAGTACCCCCCTACCCACCCGCGATCCCTGGCCCTGAATGCCAGTATTTCAAAATTCCTGGCCTTTGAAATGCTGTCATTCCCTCTGGTGGACGCGGACAGTTTCAAAAACCCGATGGCGGTGGCTGTCCCACAGTACGTGGTTCCCAGCCGCCACTACTTTTCCAGACGAGCCATCCCTTCCCTGCACAAACAAGTCCGGGACAAGATCAAGTGGGCACTGCGCAACGCCATCTGTGGCAAGGTCCACATAACCACTGATACATGGACCAGTAAGCACGGGCAGGGACGCTATATCTCGCTAACTGCACACTGGGCAAATGTAGTGGCGGGTGGGCCTGAGCCGGCTAGCCATTTGGCGCATGTCCTTCCACCACCGAGGATTGCAGGGCATTTTTCTTTGCCTCCGGTTGCCTCCTCCTCTTACTGCGCTTCCTCCTCCTCGACCACTCACTCATCTGCTCAGCGTAACACCTTCACCACCAACATCAGCACATCCAGGGGGAAACGACAGCAGGCTGTTTTAAAACTGATATGTTTGGGGGATAAACCCCACACTGTGCAAGAGCTGTGGACGGGCATTGAACAACAGACCAATGAGTGGTTGTTGCCACTGAGCCTCAAGCTCGGCCTGGTGGTGTGCGACAATAGCCGAAATCTAGTAGCGGCTCTGGGCCGAGCCGGTTTGATGCACATCCCTCGCTTGGCGCATGTGCTGAATTTGGTGGTGCAGAATTTTCTAAAAGACTACCCGGATATGTCGGAGCTGCTGCATAAAGTGCGGGCCGTCTGTGCGCACTTTCGGCATTCTCACCCTGCTGCTGCTCGCCTGTCTGCGCTACAGCGGAACTTCGGCCTTCCTGCTCACCGCCTTATAGGCGACGTGCCCACAAGGTGGAACTCCACCTTGCACATGCTGGAGAGACTGTGCGATCAGCAGCAGGCAATAGTGGAGTATCAGCTGCAGCACGCATGGGTCAGTCGCTCTGCAGAACAGCAACACTTCACCACCAACGAGTGGGCCTCCATGCGAGACCTGTGTAGCGTATTGCGGTGTTTTGAGTACTCCACCAACATGGCCAGTGCCGATGACGCTGTTCTCAGCGTTACTATACTACTTCTATGTCTCCTTGAAAAAACACTTCGGCCATGATGGAAGAGGATATGGCACAGGAGGATGAAGAGGGAGGAGGAGGAAGTGGGGTAATTTCCACGGTTATCAGGCCAGTCATTCGCAAGTGGCTCGGAGGGTTCCTGCACCAGCATAGGCCAGGTCAAAAATATTCAAGCCAGGGCACAGTTCTGGAGGATGAGGAGGACGAGGAAGATGAGGAGGAGGAGGAATTGCAGCAGGGTGGCACCCAACGCAGCTCGTGGGCATCACTGGAGCGTGGCTGGGGGGATACAGAGGACACAGATGATATACCACCCACAGAGGACAGCTTGTCTTTGCCTCTGGGCAGCCTGGCACACATGGCCGACTACAGCCGAGTTGCCCACATTGTAACTTCTTCTGATTACTGGGTGGGCACCCTGCTGGATCCCCGTTACAAGGACAACGTGTCGTCCTTAGTTCCCTCACTGGAGCGTGAGAGGAAGATGCGCCACTACAAGCGCACACTGGTAGAGGTGCTGCTGAGGGCATTCCCAAATGACACCGGGGGCTCAGCGGAAGAACAAGGCGAAGGCAGAGGAGGAGGAGGAGGAAGAGGCCACCAACGCAGCTGTGCCACCGCCAGCACCTCAGAAGGCAGGGTTAGCATGGCCGAAATGTGGCAAAGCTTTGTCAGCAGCCTGCCACAACAAACAGCACCACCAGCCGATAGACAATGTCTTAGCAGGAGGCAGCATTTCAGCAACATGGTGCAAGAGTATGTGGGCATACGCCTACACGTACTGACTGATGGGTCTGCCCCATTCAACTTCTGGATCTCCAAATTGGCCACATGGCCTGAGCTTGCAGTTTATGCCTTGGTGCCAGTGTATTGTCTGAACGTGTGTTTAGCACGGCAGGAGGCGTTATCACAGACAAGCGAAGCCGTTTGTCCACAGCCAACGTGGACAAGCTAACCTTTATTAAAATGAATCAGGCATGGATCCCACAAGACTTGTCTGTACCTTGTGCAGAATAAACATTTAGACCGGACTCGCGCAGCCATTCGTATACTTGTTTTTTGAATAGGCCTCAATATTTTGGGGGCTACCCCAATTATAAACAGACAAAAAAAAATACAGTGTAGGCTACCTCCTCCTCCTCCTCGACCACCGCCACTTCCACCTACACTGCCATGGTCACGGCCTAGTCAACCTCTAGGGTCCTACTCCACATCCACCCCCCCTTCCCATTTTTTTATTTGATTTTAATTTGTTTTCCCTATCCCCATTTTTTTGTAGGGCACTTGCCCTACTCTTACCCCCATTTTACTTCCTTTTGCAGCCCTCTAGCTCTTGCCAGGACTTTGTTACAGCCATTTTTGTGCCTAAAAGTTCGGGTCCCCATTGACTTCAATGGGGTTTGGGGTCCGGGATAACATTCGGGCAACGTTTGGTGCCGAACCCGGACTTCCAGGTGTTCGCTCAACTCTAGTGAAGAGTACAATCACGGATAGCAAAGGTGTGACATTTTTTGAGGAGGAGGGGGTGGTCAACAGTATCAAAGGCAGCAGACAGGTCCAGGAGTAGGAGAACAGAAAAGTGTCCATTGGTTTTGGCCGTTAGTAGATCGTTTGTTAGTTTTAGGAGAGCAGTTTCTGTGGAGTGTTGAGGACGAAAATGAGACTGAAGGGGATCAAGAAGGCCATTATTAGCAAGGTGGTTGCAAAGTCGATTGTAGACCAGCCGTTCAAGGAGTTTGGATAAAAAAGGGGAGCAAGGAGATGGGGCAGAAGTTGTCAAGATTGGATGGGTCCAGGGAGGGCTTTTTAAGTATGGGGCTAACTAATGCATGTTTTAGAGAGTTGGGAAAGATGCCAGAAGAGGGAGAGATTGTAGATGTGGGTTAGAGAGTGTAGAATAGAGCCAGAGGGTGAATGTAGCATTTGCGAGGCAATAGGATCCAGAGGGCAGGTGGTGAGATGGACATTGGCAAGAAGTTTAACAACCTCGTCTATAGTGATGGGGTTGAGAGAAGGAAGTAATGATTGAACCTGTGGGTATGAAGCATATGTAAAGCGTAGAGGGTAACTGAACAGCAGAGATCTCCTTGCGAATTGTATCAATCTTCAGTTTGAAGTGATTGGCGATCTCTTGGGCAGTGAGTGAGTTGGTGGGTGGAGGCAGTGGAGGACGAAGTAGAGAGTTGAAGATGGAGAAGAGTTGGACGGGATGATACGTTTCTAATGAGGGTGATAAAATAGGTCTGCTTGTCAGCGAGGAGGCTGGAATTGTATTTTTGGAGGGCAGTTTTGTATTGGTTGAAATCTTTCTGAGACTTAGTCTTACACCACAGGCGCTCCTGAGCACGGCTGTGTTTTTTCAGACTTCTAGTATCATCTGTTTGCCAACGTTGAATTCTGTGGGTAGTGAGGGGGGCCAGTGAGTCCATTGAGGCTAGAAGTGAAGTGTTGTAGACAGAAGTGCCTAGTTCGGTGCAGGATAGGGGGGAGATTTTGTCATATACAGTAGGTCATCAGTAGCAAAGTAGAGAATAGAAGGGTTGAGATGACGTAGGTTTCTGCGGGTAACATTTAGGTGGTTGGAGGGAGAGGAGGTGGAGGAGAGGGAGAGAGTGAAGCTAATAAGGTAGTGATCTGAGAGAGGGAATGGATAGCTGGAGAGGTTGCATGGAGTGCATAGGTGGGAGAAAACCAGGTCAAGGGTATTGCTTTCAGAGTGAGTAGGGGCATGTATCCATTGCTTCAGGTCAAAGGAGGAGGTTAGACTGAGAAATTTGGAAGTAGCAGGAGTGTTAGTATTAATAGGGATGTTGAAGTCACCAAGAATGATTGTGGGGATTTCAGAAGAGAGAAAGTAGGGTAGCCAGGCAGAGAAGTCATCAAGAAAGATTGATACCCGTCCAGGAGGCCGGTAGATCACAGCAATCCTTAGAGACACTGGAGAGAAAAGACGAATGCAATGTGCTTCAAAAGAGGAGAGTGACAGAAGGAGGTGGGTGAAGTACCTGAGAGGTGCTATGAGGGGCTAGAAGGATACCAACACCACCTCCCTTACGTCCACTGGATCTGGGGGAGTGTGTCCAGAGAAGACCACCATGGCATAGGGCAGCAGAGGACGCAGTGTCGGATTCATGAAGCCAGGTTTCGGTAATGGCGAGTAGATTAAATGAGTTAGCAATAAAAAGGTCATGGAGAGAAGTGAGTTTGTTACAGACAGAGCAGGAATTCCAAAGGGCACAAGAGAAAGGGAGTCTGGTCTTGGGGAGAAGAGAAATGGGCACTAAATTGAGTAGATTGTGGCTGCTGCCAGGGGGTGAGGGGTGATGGGTGAGTTGAGTACAGTCAAGTGATGGAGGCAGGGCCGGCCCTACCATGGGACCCGGTGGGACCAATGTCCCAGGCGGCACTTTAAGAGGGGCGGCAACCGGGCAGACTGTTCGAGGACCCGAGGCTCCCTCCCTCCCTCCCTCCCTCCCTCTAGCATGCAGTGTCTGTGTCATACTGTCATGCCAGTATCGGGCCAGTATGCCAGTATCTCATGGAGTGGAGTGGGGGGTGGAGCGGCTCTCCTGATCCCGGAACAGCATAGACCGCCACTGCACCGCTTCATTAAGGAGGACCTGCCTGAGGATCGCAGCCAGCAGGAGCCCTAAGGAGTGCTGAAGAGTGGAGAGGAGCGGAGCGATTCGGAACAGCACAGGCGGGTAAGCTGCAGGCTTCAATAGCTGAAGCACCCACTGCACTGCTGAGTTCCTCTCAGCAGCCAGAGTCC
>BLSH010420768.1:126257-141434 GCA_018402905.1 Glandirana rugosa
AAAGATTGTACGTGAGAGATGGAGAGGAAGACTGTCGAAACAGGAGATAGGAATTCGATTGAGAGGAAGTGGGGAGAAGAGGTGGGGTGTCGAATATATATAGTAGGAGTGAAGACGGGAGAGGAATAATGACGTGGGTGGTTGAGGACGAGTAAGATTTAGGTGTGTGTGTTTTTTAGAGGTGCTGAGGCCCCGTATAAGGAAGTATATTTAGTGTAAGGGTATAATGGAGGGAGTGGGAAGACGAAGAGGATTGGAGACCTCTATATAGGGTTTTGAGACCCGGAGGTAGGTCCCATCCATCTGCACGGGGAGTCTGGGGATCCGGTAAGTCCGATTATGGGGAGGATCTGTCTGTCTGCTCAGGGACACATGATTTGGGCAGGCGTGTTTTTTTTTTTGGGGGGGCAGCATTTCATTCTTGGACCCAGGCAGCACAATGCCTTGGGCCAGCCCTGGATGGAGGCCCAGAGTTTTGGGATATATCTCCAGAGGTTAGGAGAAGCAGAAGGGTGAGGGAGGTAATATGGGAATGTGATTTATATGAAGGAATATGCCCCGGAGTCGTGGAGATTTTTTGTGTGTGTGGATTTAGAATGAGCAGGAGTTGGTGGGTGCAGTAATAAGGAGAGGGCAGAAGTGAGGATGATATATATAAGCTGTGGGGTGGAGAAGAGGGGTGAAGGAGAGTTAGCTTAAGGATAGAGGACAAAGCTGTCAGAAGGAGAGGTAGAGAGTGCATGTTAGAAAGGGAGAATGATCTAAAGGGATAAACAATGTCCCCTGTTGCCTGTGTGGTGATTTTCAAAGTATTTTCTTGTGTTCATTTGCTTTGTGCATTCACTGAAGTGCAGAGTCCGAAGTGTTCCCACTTATAGAAATAGCCCCACTTTGAGAAAGAGCCCACAACAGCAAGTGTGCCCCCCTTGGCAAGTGATCCCTGGAGATGTCTTCATACTACGGAGCGGCACTACATGTTCTTTTCAAACCCACACAAAACCTTTACCAGGATTTACTTTTTTCTAACGGATGAATGTTATACTATAAAAAGTAACTGCGTCCAGCATCCACAGTATCATGTGGTCGGACCACGCACCGATCACGCTGGATATTGTGGATGCCCACCCTCGAATTAACACAAAACTATGGAGAAATAATACATTTATCTTGTCTAATGATGATTAACCATATTCACCATGACTGCTTTATTTGTGGTTCACAGTTCCCCAAATTCGGCTATACATCAGGGGGGCAGGCACAGGAGACCCAAACAACACCGGCTCATCCAATATGGGAGTATCTGGATAAAATTTAAGTTGACTTAGAACAGATATAACTATTATCAACATCGTTCCATATACTGTGGACAAACCAGTATCCTACCTATAATTGATAATATGATGGAACAGTGCTGTTTAAATCCATTCGTAGTATCAGGCAAATTTACTTTATTATGTTAATTAGTGCCGCGATTTATACCGTGGATCTAGGGCACATAAAAAGTGACAATATGAGGAATCAAAAAATATTTATAATACGTTCTAGTCCACAAAGGCTATGCCGCTTATGGTATAGGGTTAAATAGTGTATAACTGTAATTACCTAAATGGCCCAGAATGCACAGTCCCATAGGAATAAACTCTTTCGCTAGTATAGTGGACAGCGTCTCCTATGTAGTGGCTCCAACAGGGTAGCGCCTCACATAAGTGGGAGTCAGAAACGGTGCCTTGCGCCACGGATACCTAGCAGTGTGATAAAACCTGTTAGGAATCACCAAAGTTGTCTGTGGCACAAAGGAAAGGTAGTTGCCAAGGTACCTGGTATATGTTGTTGCGGCCAGCCGATCTGGTGTCCTGCCTCCCGGTGGAATGCTGCTAACGTCTGCCCTAGACGGAAACCAGTTTATGTCTCCCGCCACGCCGCGTGTGCGCCGCCCAAGAAGGGTGGCGTGTGACGTCACTAAGCAGCGACGCCCACACGCGGCGCAACGTGCGTCTCAACAGGCGGCGCATGCTCAGTGGAGAGCGCGCCGCCTGCAAGGAAGGGCATATCCAGCAGGTGCCAGTACAGCAGGGGGACGACGGGACATGAAGTCCCGGCTCTCCCCGCCGGCGCACCCGCTCAGCCCATTCACAACACGCTCCTATAGGGGAGCGCGTGAGGCGCATATGCCTGCCCCATTTGATGCGCGCCCAACAGGGCAATGATAGCCGTGACACTCACAAGCAGTCTGATATTGCAAGAGTACATGTATATAAACAGTGGCACAGTTTACATATTAGATCTATGTATGTGAATGGAGGGAAACGCCTAGCTACAAGGGAAATTTCATATTTATTGTATATAGACAGTATCTGCGGCAGCGGAGAGGATTAACTCATATATTGAACAAGCGATACAAAATACGTCAAAGAGGACAAAAGACAAAAACGTAAAAGAAGAAATAGCATAATTACAATTTAGAAATTAAAGCTGGAAAAATAATATCATATGGTGTATTATGATTATTATAGCAAGGGTTTATAACTCAGTGATTCGTTAAGGCCAGGTTTTTCAGTGGCCTTGAGGGAGTAGATCCAACGTGTTTCACGTTGTAAGATGATCTTATCAAATTCTCCCCCTCTCGGGTTTTCTATAATCCTTTCCAAGGCTGCAAAGCGGACCACTTCTGTACTATTGTTGTGATATAGGCCCAGATGTCTCCCTATTGGTGTTGATAGTATATTCTTATTGCCATAATAAATGTGGTCTTTAATACGTCGCCAAAATTGGCGTTTCGTCTTTCCTATGTAGAATGCTCCACATTCACAAAACATGATGTAGACAATGCCAATAGTTTGGCAGTCGACAAACTGTTGTATTTTATGTAGCCTGCCATTAGGCAGGTACATAGTCTGGTTTTCAAAGATCCAATGACAGAAGTTGCATCCTCCACATTTCCATGTGCCACAGGGAGGAACGAGATCCTCCTCTAGTGGCCGATGGAAATGGCTTTGTGTGACCCTATTTTTGATCGATTGTGCCCGTTTGTATGTGATTTCGGGATAATCCCTGACATATTTATTTAAAATATTATCATTGGTCAGTAAATGCCAGTGTTTACTCAGGATTCTTTTAATGGCCTTATGCTGTTTAGTATAGGGGGTTATAAAGTGGACTGTTGAGTCCGAACCTTTTGAGTGTCTAGGTGCCATAACTTCCTGTCTTTTGCGGCCGTATGCCTTATTAAATGCCTTGCGTAGGAGGGTGCGTGAGTATCATCTATTAAGCAGCCTCTCACGCAAGGCATCTGCCTCTCTTTTAAACAGTACATCATCCAAACAGATCCTTCGGAGGTATTGTGAGTACGGTATACTTTGGACCAGGGGTCCCGGATGGAAACTTTGGGCGTGCAAAACTGTATTCCCTGCTGTAGGCTTTCTATACAGTGTGGTGGTGACAAGGCCCTCATCTGTCAGTGAAATCTGAATGTCCAAAAATGGGATCGTTCTGCTGTCGGACACCATAGTGAAACGGAGATTGAACCCGTTTGTGGACAGTTTTTGAAAGAACTCTCCCAGCATCCCCTCCGGCCCCGACCACAGCACGAATATATCGTCTATGTATCGGAGCCAGAGGGGAATATGTCTAAGGTAGGGTTCATACATTTCATCAGAAAAAATCACTCTCTCCCACCCCCCCAGATACAGGTTGGCGTATGATGGGGCACAACATGTCCCCATCGCAACGCCCTGTATCTGGAGGTAGTGGGAGCCATCGAACACGAACACGTTTCTGGTAAGAATGTGTTCCAGAGTCGCTAAAATAAATTCATTCTGTTTGTGAAAGTCTTGGTGCCTCTCATAAAGGAATTCTTTAATAACTCCCAAACCCTTGTGATGTGGGATGCTGCTATACAGGGCTTCCACATCGATTGCTACCAATCTTGTGTGGGGGGGGTACCTGTATACCCTCCAAACGTCTCAACAGGTCAGGTGTGTCCTGTATATAGGAAGGTAGGGAGGAAACGTGGGGGGCCAGATGCGCGTCAATAAGTCGACTCGCGTGTTCGGCATAGCTACCAATGCCAGACACAATTGGTCTACCCGGAGGCCTTTGAGTATTCTTGTGCGTTTTCGGTAGTGCATAAAAAGTGGGCACACGGGGGTTTTTTACTAAGATGGCCTCGTATGTGTCTTTATCTATGATACCTTGCAAGTACGCCCCCCCAATCAAGTTGGTAAATTCTTCTCGAAATTTTCCAAAGGCCTCCGGGGAGATGGGTACATACCATTCCAGATTAGTAAGTATCTGTAAGCACATGTGTCTGTACTGTTGAACATCCTGGACCACCACGTTTCCTCCCTTGTCTGATGGTTTGATTATAATTTGTTTGTTGTGAGTTAATTCATGTAACGCTTGTCTCTGAATTTGTGTAATATTGTCGTGGGAGTGGTATTTGGGGACTTTGATCTTCTCTATCTCCTTAGACACCTGCATTACAAATGCTGCTATGTTGGGGTTTGTATTTAATGGTGGGAATTTATCAGATTTTTTCTTTTTGATCATAGTTGGTTGACCTACCACCGGTGTTATCGGTGGAGCAGCCTCTATCATACAGGGTGGAATATCCCTAGGCTCAGAGGTGTTAGGTGGATCAGGGCCTTCATTTTCGGCTAGGAGGTCCATGAGGTCTTTTAAGGCTTGAAAGTCCCTAACTTTAAAATCCTTCCACTGCTCTTTTAGTCTAAGATCCTCTTTTTTTTTTTTCCTTTCTTGGTGGTATAAATATTTATAGGTCAGTTTAGTATAGAGAGAGGTTCCTGCCGCTGGTGTGAGGGATAGATTAGCGTTATAAAATCATCTCATACTAGTATCGGGAGAGGTTCCTGCCGCTGGTGTGAGGGATAGATTACCCTTATAAAATCATCTCATACTAGTATAGGGAGAGGTTCCTGCTGCTGGTGTGAGGGACAGATTAGCGTTATAAAATCATCTCATACTGGTGTAGGGTGTTAGGAAAAGGAACATTTTCTGCCAAATTCTGGTGTTTCTGCGGTGGTGCGCACGTTTGTGCGCGTGCGTGTTCTCGCGCGCCTGTGCGCGCCCGCGTGCGCGCGCACGCACCGGAAACGGCGCCAAATGGGCCTATTTGAACCTGGAGAGTCCAGCGGCAGGTGCTGTTCGTTCTACAGCGTCCATGACCTGTAAGCCTCAGCTCCTGCTACCTGTTCCTGTGTTTGCTCTGCCTCCTGTTGACCCGGCTATCCTGACCTGCTGTTCCGCTACCTGCACCGACCCCGGCTATCCACGACCATCCGATTGTCTGCTCCCTTGTACTTCTGCTGCCCGCCCGTTAACGAACCTTGCTTGGACTCTGACTACCCGTTTGCCTGATCCTTTTGTACCTTCCTACCTGCCAGTTGCCGACCCAGCCTGTACGACCATCCTTCTATCTGCACGTCTCCTGGAGCCTCACTACATCATCGGTGACCCTCCAGCCCTCGTGCCATCCCGCACTCTTGGGCCTCTGTCTACACTACCAGAAGTCCTTGAATCGGGTGCGCAAGAGCGGTTGTTCCCTGTACAAGACAGACTCCACCGACAGGTACGTGACAGAAACGAGCAGCCATGACTGAGTCTGCGCAGGGAACCCGCTCCGCTATGGATGACTTGTGTGCACATCTTGCAGGCCTCACCCAAGCCCTCAAGAATCTACAAGAAAGATACACCCGGCTAGAAGAGCGGGTGCAGGAACTTTCTACCACCCCGGCCTCCGGTGCTTCTGCGGCCCATACCATTGTGGCCCTGCCCTCGGAACCCAAGGTCCCGTTGCCGGATAAGTTCTCCGGGACCGGCGCAAGTTCCGGGTCTTCCGAAGTGCGTGCGATTTATACCTAGGACTGCAGCAACGCACGTTTTCCCTGGAGAGCATGAAGGTCGGATTCATCATTTCCCTCTTGCAGGGTGAACCCCAGGCATGGGCTCTCAGACTATGGGAGCAAAATGCCCCTGAAGTTGCTACTGCTGCAGCCTTCTTCCAGGCCATGTCGCAGCTGTACGAAGACCCCCACTTGGCTGCCACCGCAGAAGCTACCCTGCACAACCTCCAGCAGGCACGCCGCCCAGTGGAGGAGTATGCCGCTGAATTTCAGTGCTGGAGCTCGGACACAGCCTGGGGCAGCGCGGCTCTCCTATTTCAGTTCCGTATGGGACTTTCGGAACCTCTGAAGGATGAGCTGGCACGAGTGGGGATCCCTAAGACCTTGGAGGAGCTGATCACCTTGGCCATCTCCATCGATCGGCGCCTCAGAGAGTGCCGCGCCGAACGGTCTTCTGTGCAGTTACACCCCACCTGGATGCTTCCCCGGGTTCCCAGCTACCCGACACCGCCTCCCTTCCACCCGACGTCCTCCTCCTCTCCACAAGACACTTACGAGCCCATGCAGATTGGATTGCTTCGGCCTTCTCTCAGCACTGAGGAAAGACAACAGCGGTTCCAATTGAACCTCTGTCTCTACTGCGGTGAGCCCGGTCACATGGTCAGGACGTGCCCCGCGAAGCGCAGTAAGTGCTTGACCACCGTCTCTAAGGACCTGTCTAAGTTTCCCAGCTCTCCTGCTCATTTCACCATTTTTCTCTCTTTGCAGCTTCTCGGAGGGAGTATTACGGTTCCAGCAATTCTTGATTCGGGGGCATGCAGCTGCTTTATTGACCAAGACTTTGTTACACTGCACCGCATTCCCCTTCAACCCAAGACACATAAACTAGTGATCCGTTTGGCCGATGGGTCGCACATCAAATCCGGGACTGTTACCCACGAAACGGTCCCTCTTCTCTCCTGCACCTTGGATGGTCACCAAGAACGTCTGCGGCTGGATGCCATCGCATCTCCTCTCTGCCCCATCATCCTGGGATTACCTTGGTTCCAGGCCCATAACCCCAGCATTGACTGGACCACCGGAGTCATCCAATTCCAGTCACCCTATTGTCGTCATAACTGCCTGAGTCCCTGAGGTGGAACTGCTCCCTCACTTCTCAGTCTGGATTCTGAACCTGAACCCGACGTCCGGACCCTTCTTCCTCAGGCCTATCCCTCATTCCTGGACATTTTCAGTAGAAAGGGGGCAGATAAGCTGCCACCACATAGGCCATACGATTGTCCCATTGAGTTACTACCCGGGGCAGAAGTTCCGCTTGGGAGGATCTACCCCCTCTCCGAGCCTGAACTGGCAGCTCTCAAGTCCTACCTGGACGAAAACATAAAGAAAGGATTCATCCGGCCATCTACGTCTCCGGCCGGACCCGGTATCTTCTTTGTGGAGAAGAAGGACCACACACTCCGGCCATGCATTGACTACAGGGAGCTTAATCGGGTGACTATTAAAAATCGTTACCCTTTACCTTTGGTCCCGGAACTTTTCCAGTGGCTAGGGGCGGCAACCATCTTTACGAAACTCGATCTTCGAGGGGCATATAACCTCATTCGTATCAGGGAAGGAGACGAGTGGAAAACAGCATTCCGTACCCGTTTCGGGCACTATGAATACCTGGTGATGCCCTTCGGTCTATGCAATGCTCCAGCAACCTTCCAACACTTCGTCAATGATGTGTTCCGAGACTTTCTGGATCTTTTTGTAATTGTTTACCTTGACAATATTTTGATTTTTTCTACTTCTTTGGAAGAACATCGCAGGCATGTCATCAAGGTTCTTGGGCGTCTTCAGCAGCACGGCTTGTACGTCAAAGCAGAAAAGTGTTCTTTTGAACAGCCCAGCATGCACTTTCTGGGGTTGATCATCTCCACAATGGGCATTCACATGGATCCACAAAAAGTCTTGACTATCCTAGAATGGCCCGCACCAGCAGACAGGAAGGGTGTTCAAAGGTTTGTGGGCTTCGCAAACTTTTACCGAAAGTTCATTAAAGGATTCTCCGCTATCGTGGAGCCCATCACACGACTGACCCGACAAAACACCCGATACCATTGGTCTCCGGAGGCTCAGGCCGCCTTTCAGAAGCTTAAGTCCCTGTTTACCTCCGCGCCCATTCTAAAACACCCGGACCCAGCTCTACCGTACGTCCTTGAAGTGGACGCCTCGGAAACAGCAGTAGGGGCTATTCTGTCTCAATGCCAGGGTCCCAAGGCCCTGCTTCATCCAGTAGCCTTTTTCTCCAGGAAGTTAACCGCACCAGAGCGGAATTATGATGTGGGAGATAGGGAATTACTGGCGATCAAGTCGGCTCTCGAGGAGTGGCGATACTTGCTGGAAGGTGCTTCTCATCCAATCCTCATCTTCACGGATCACAAGAACCTGGAGTACCTCCGAACAACAAAGAGGCTGAGACCTCGGCAAGCCCGTTGGGCCCTGTTCTTCTCCAGGTTCAATTTCCATCTGGGATATCCTGGCCCCCGGAGTTATTGATCCACCTAAAGAAGTAGAGAATAGATTATTCTCTTTTCTATCTGGTTATTACGCTTGTGGCAGATGTGTGGCATGTAGATGCTGCAGGTCGAACCTCAAGAAACGGAAGGATTTCATCTCCACAGCCACTCAAAAAACATATAACATCAAACAGTTAATAACGTGTGATACTGTAGGGGTTGTTTACATGTTGGAATGTGAGTGCGGCCTTCAGTATGCCGGCCGCACTTCCAGGCCATTACATGTTAGGCTGGCGGAACATGTAAATAATATCAAAAGAGGCCTCAGGACACATAACCAAAGGGTTAAAATCTTGGGGTATTGAGAAAGTTACGCGTCATTGGAGAGGTGGCAATTTTGTCCGCCAGTTGAGCCAGAGAGAATCATTTTGGTTATACGAAACAGGTGTAATGGCTCCTCTAGGGCTCAACATTGATTTCGACCTTAACTGCTTAATTTCTAACAGATAATTTTGTCATTTTAATTAAATTAATGTAATGTGACGGGTATTTATGTACACTGAGAGCTGCTCAAGTGACTAGACACGTGACTCCCAATTTTATATATCATATAATTTTTATATATTATATTTTTATAATATTAATTCTTATAATATTAACTTTTATTTGTAATACTTTCTAATTGTATTGATTTCATTTTAAGTCTATTTTATTCACGTTTAGACTGCAGGCCTACATACGCGAGTCTGTGATCCTATTCCTATCTATTTAGGTCATTCATGTGATTACTCTATTAAGGAATCTCTATAGATTAAGTCCACTTTCAAAATGCATAGGACTCCGCATTGACCGTTCGTTCGGTCGTTATGGCAATCGAAGTTATTCATTACGTATATAAATAGAAGCTGGTTCTGCATAGGACTCCGCATTGACCGCTCGTTCGGTCGTTATAGCAACCAAAGTTATCCATTCCGTATATAAACAGAAGCTGGTGCTAGTGACTCTACCCCTTGCTGAAGAAGTCTACGCCCACTTGGCAAAACGTAACGCGTACGAGGGGGAGGAGTCACGTTCGGATGTCACCAGCAGCTCGCAGTCAGGAGACCGTTTGTTGATATCTGAAGGTATCCCAGCGGCTCCATATGGTGTAATGTGGGTACGGCTAGCACTTGCCTCGAAAGTGCTTTTTAATGTGAGTGTGCATTTTTACTTTTTATTCGTATTAAATGATTTGAGACAGAGAGCACTAGTCTTTGTACTATTTTATTACATATGCTGACTATTGGAGAGGGAGATCGGAGAGCAACATGAGGGAGCACAGCTCATGCTGAAGAGTTAATCATCTCAGCTGTTTCCTGTTGGAGGTGTCTAGAGGTTGATCTGATCCGCAGAGGGTCGGATAGATAAGGTGAGGGGCTTGACAAACCTTGGTTGTGGAGACTATCTGCACTGTGTGAATATCTGGGAGTCAGTCTATGCACACTGAAGAGCCGCCCTACACTTGTATCGCCTTTCCCTGTTTTTGGATTTTTCTGGCCTGACTCTTTCCCATATTTTGATCAAAACCTATGGGACTCTGATGGACACATATATGTTCTTTCATCAGTTTGGATTATTACTTATAGGACTTTGTTTGATACATATGGTTCATGTTGTTTATATGAATGATTAATCAGTGATAGCGCTGCACTTTTTATTGCTCAATTTCCATCTGACCTTTTGTCCAGGTTCAAAAAACAGCAAGCCCGATGCCCTTTCGCGAATGTTCACGGAGCCAGGAAATACTACCCCACCTGACACCATACTCCCGGCACGGAATTTTCTCCTGTCAGATGAGGACATCCTCTCTCAGATCCGTCGGGTGCTGGCCAGCGCCGCTGGCAACCAGGATACCCAACTCACCGTCAGAGATGGGCTGTGGTGGTTTGGGCGAAGAATGTTTATTCCAGCAAGCCTGCGCCTCAGGATTTTGGGTCGGTGCCATGACCATAAATTGGCCGGACATTTCGGTGCTCGGAAGACCGCTGAGCTCCTCTCACGGTCGTTCTGGTGGCCAAACATTTCGGAAGATTGCAGGAAATATGTTGGGGCCTGTCCTGTCTGCGCTAGGAATAAAACCGATAAGGCCAAAGCCTGGGGCCTCCTAAACCCCCTTCCCATACCTGAACGCCCGTGGTCGCAACTTGCGATGGATTTCATTTTAGAACTTCCCCTGTCCGAGGGCTTCACTACCATCTTTGTAGTAGTTGATCGTATGACAAAAATGGCGCACTTTATTCCCATGAAAGGAACCCCCTCTGCGGCCGAAACGGCCAACACATTCATAAAAGAGGTCATTCGACTTCATGGTATACCCAGCAATATCGTGTCTGACCGGGGGGTCCAATTTACTTCCAAGTTTTGGAGAGCGCTATGTGCAGGATTGGAGATAGAGCTAGCTTTTTCTTCCGCCTATCACCCTCAGACAAATGGCCAGACTGAGAGGACAAATCAGACTCTTGAGCAATATCTGAGGTGCTTTTCGTCATTCTCTCAGAATGATTGGGTTGCACTGCTGCCGGTGGCCGAGTTTGCTTACAACAACACCATTCACTCGGCCACCCAGCAGTCCCCATTCTGGGCCAACTATGGGTTTCATCCCACATTTTTACCCGACCTAAACCCGGAAGGTACCGTTCCAGCAGCTCAGGACATCACTAACTTCCTCCAAACAAATTGTAAACTCTTACAGGAAACTCTTTCTAGATATCGGGAGTTGAACACGGAGGCCTACGATAAGAGAAGGCGGGGGGAGCTGGAACTCCAACCAGGCGACCGTGTCTGGCTATCCACCAAAAATTTAAAATTGGCTTGCCCCTCCAAGAAGTTGGGTCCAAGATTTCTGGGACCGTTCCCAGTTAAGAGGAAGATGAACCGGGTGGCATTTGAGCTGGATCTCCCTTCTTCTCTGCGGATCCACCCGGTTTTCCATGTATCTCTGCTGAAGCCCATGGTTCTGGACTCTTTCTCAGGTCGGAAGGTGGGTCCTCCAGACCCCATCCTGGTTAATGGAGAGGAGGAGTTAGAGGTGGAAGCCATCTTGAATTGTCGCCGGAGAGCTGGGGGGACCCAGTATTTAATTAAGTGGAAAGGGTTTGGCCCAGAAGAGAACTCCTGGGAACCTGAAGAAAACATCCACGTCCCCGGACTGATCCAGGCCTTCAAGAGAAATCGCCAGGGTGGCGATACCCGGTAAGGCATCCGGAGGCTGCCCCTTGGGGGGGGGGCAATGTTAGGAAAAGGAACATTTTCTGCCAAATTCTGGTGTTTCCGCGGTGGTGCGCACATTTGTGCGCGCGCTCCCGTGAGCGTTCGCGCGCCGGAAACTGCGCCAAATGGGCCTATTTGAACCTGGAGAGTCCAGTGGCAGGTCCTGCTCGTTCTACAGCGTCCATGACCTGTAAGCCTCAGCTCCTGCTACCTGTTCCTGTGTTTGCTCTGCCTCCTGTTGACCCGGCTATCCTGACCTGCTGTTTCGCTACCTGCACCGACCCCGGCTATCCACGACCATCCGATTGTCTGCTCCCTTGTACTTCTGCTGCCCGCCCGTTAACGAACCTTGCTTGGACTCTGACTACCCGTTTGTCTGATCCTTTTGTACCTTCCTACCTGCCAGTTGCTGACCCAGCCTGTACGACCATCCTTCTATCTGCACGTCTCCTGGAGCCTCACTACATCATCGGTGACCCTCCAGCCCTCGTGCCATCCCGCACTCTTGGGCCTCTATCTACACTACCAGGGGTCCTTGAATCGGGTGCGCAAGAGCGGTTGTTCCCTGCACAAGACAGACTCCACCGTCAGGTACGTGACATAAGGAGAGGTTCCTGCTGCTGGTGAGGGACAGATTACAGTTATAAAATCATCTCATACTAGTATAGGGAGAGGTTCCTGCTGCTGGTGTGAGGGACAGATTAGCGTTATAAAATCATCTCATACTATTATAGGGAGAGGTTCCTGCTGCTGGTGTGAGGGACAGATTAGCGTTATAAACTCATCTCATACTAGTATAGGGAGAGGTTCCTGCCGCTGGTGTGAGGTATGCATTAGCGTTATAAAATCATCTCATACTGGTGTAGGGAGAGGTTCCTGCTGCTGGTGTGAGGGACAGATTACTGTTATAAAATCATCTCATACTGTTGTAGGGAGAGGTTTCTGCTGCTGGTGTGAGGGACAGATTAGCATTATAAAATCATCTCATACTGGTGTAGGGAGAGGTTCCTGCTGCTGGTGTGAGGAACAGCTTAGCGTTATAAAATCATCTCATACTGGTGTAGGGAGAGGTTCCTGCTGCTGGTGTGAGGGACAGATTAGCGTTATAAAATCATCTCATACTAGTATAGGGAGAGGTTCCTACTGCTGGTGTGAGGAATAGATTAGCGTTATAAAATCATCTCATACTGGTATAGGGAGAGGTTCCTGCTGCTGCTCTGAGGGACAGATTACCGTTATAAAATCATCTCATACTAGTATAGGGAGAGGTTCCTGCTGCCAGTGTGAGGGACAGATTAGCGTTATAAGATCATCTCATACTAGTATAGGGAGAGGTTCCTGCTGCTGGTGTGAGGGACAGATTACTGTTATAAAATCATCTCATACTGTTGTAGGGAGAGGTTCCTGCTGCTGGTGTGAGGGACAGATTACCGTTATAAAATCATCTCATACTGGTGTAGGGAGAGGTTCCTGCTGCTGGTGTGAGGGACAGTTTACCGTTATTAAATCATCTCATACTGGTATAGGGAGAGGTTCCTGCTGCTTGTGTGAGGGACAGATTAGCAGCACCCTGGTGTGAGGGACAGATTACCGTTATAAAATCATCTCATACTGGTGTAGGGAGAGGTTCCTGCTGCTGGTGTGAGGGACAGATTACCGTTATAAAATCATCTCATACTGGTGTAGGGAGAGTTTCCTGCTGCTGGAATGAGGGACAGATTACCGTTATAAAATAAACTCATACTAGTATAGGGAGAGGTTCCTGCTGCTGGTGTGAGGGACAGATTAGCGTTATAAAATCATCTCATACTATTATAGGGAGAGGTTCCTGCTGCTGGTGTGAGGGATAGATTACTGTTATAAAATCATCTCATACTAGAATCGGGAGAGGTTCCTGCTGCTGGTGTGAGGGACAGATTACCGTTATAAAATCATCTCATACTAGTATAGGGAGAGGTTCCTGCTGCTGGTGTGAGGGACAGATTACCGTTATAAAATCATCTCATACTGGTGTAGGGAGAGTTTCCTGCTGCTGGAATGAGGGACAGATTACCGTTATAAAATAAACTCATACTAGTATAGGGAGAGGTTCCTGCTGCTGGTGTGAGGGACAGATTACCGTTATAAAATCATCTCATACTGGTGTAGGGAGAGGTTCCTGCTGCTGGTGTGAGGGACAGATTAGCTTTATAAAAAATAATATAAATTTTTGCTAAATAGTACATATGCGTCCAGAATGAGGAGAGCGTCAAATAAGGGACGTGGTCGCGGTTGTGGTGCTGCTGGTGTTGGTGGTGTTGGTGAAGCTCCTGTTGCAAGGAGAGGACGTGGTCGATCTGTGCCAGCTACACGCACAAGTGAAACACCTTCCTCAGATGCAAGTAGCCGACAGAACCTTCAACACTATATGGTAGGCCCGAATGCCACTCAACGAATGATGAGGCCAGAACAAGTACAGGCGATAGTAGATTGGGTGGCAGACAATGCCTCCAATTCCTTCACATTGTCTCCCTTGCTGAAAGCTCAAAGTTGGCACCTGAACCCCATGGCCATCTGTCTTTCATCTCAGCCCCTTGTAAATCAGCCAAGCAGTCTGAGCCCTAAGTCATGCAGCAGTCTCTTATGCTTTTTGATGACTCTGCTGGTGTGCATTCCGTGGGCCATCCACATAGCCCTGCCCCAGAAGTGGAAGACATTGAGTGCACCAATGCCCAACCACTTCTGGTTTCAGGATGAGGACATGGAAACAGCACCTCTATGATGATGACGAAACTGCTGCGGCTTTGTACAGTGTACAGACTGACAAGGAGGGCAGGGTAGAAGAGTGGGTGGAAGATGAGGTCCTAGACCCCACATGAAATGAAGGTTATGCAAGTGACGTGTGCAGTTTGGAGAAAGAGGTGGTGGTCGCACAGAGGCACCAGCACAGCAAAAGAGGAAGCAGGTTGCAAAAGCGGAGCGACTGTCCCCTAGACAGTACGCCTGCTACTACCCACCGCATCCAGGGACCTAGCACACCAAAGGCAGCTCAAAGGAGTTCCCTGGCGTGGCAGTTCTTCAGACAATGTGCTGACGACAAGACACGAGTGGTTTGCACACTGTGCAATCAGAGCCTGAAGAGAGGCATAAATGTTCTAAACCTAAGTCCAACCTGCATGACCAGGCATCTACATGCAAAGCACGAGCTGGAGTATAATAAGCACCTCAAAATCCAAGAAAGGTCTTGGGCTCCTCCTGCTTCCTCTTCTGCTGCTGCTTCGGCCTCTTCTTCCACCTCTACAGTGCCAGTGTCACCTGCCACCCGGCAAATAGACGATGTGATTTCCATTTCCACACCATGGTCCCATGGAAGCTTACAGCTGTCCATCTCCCAAACAATAGAGAGAAAGAGTCTCCCTGGCCCTGAATGCCAGCATTTCAAGATTCCTGGCCTTTGAAATGCTGTCATTCTGTCTGGTGGACACAGACAGTTTTAAAAACCTGATGGCGGTGACTGTCCCACAGTACGTAGTTCCCAGCCGCCACTACTTTTCCAGGCGAGCCATCCCTTCCCTGCACAAACA
>BLSH010420768.1:143008-153741 GCA_018402905.1 Glandirana rugosa
GTACACACGGTCCGACGGGTCTCCGTTTCTGTTCGACAGGAGACACCCTCCACATAGTAGACACAGGAGACATAGGGGGGTCGGTACGAGGTCACTACGGGTGTTCGACGAAACCCACGGTGGGACGACACTTGTGCCAAGGAGGAGGAGTAGTAGTAGGAACTGGAGGAGTAGGAGGTCTTGACACGGGACCGAACTTTAAAAAAATGGACCGGATACGACCACGTCCTTGGGTGGGAGGCTCGGGGAACACTTACTGACCGGACTATTGGCACCTTTACTGGGGAGAAGGAGGAGGAGGACACGGTGTAGGAGAAGGTAGTAGCGGGTTTCACACTTCTATGTCTCCTTGAAAAAACACTTTGGGCGATGATGGAAGAGGATGTGGCACAGGAGGAGGAGGAAGAGGGGTCATTTCCACGGTTATCAGGCCAGTCATTCACAAGGGGCTCGGAGGGTGGGTTCCTGCACCAGCATAGGCCAGGTAAAAAAATTTCAAGCCAGGGCACAGTTCTGGAGGATGAGGAGGTCAAGGATGATGATGAGGAGGAGGAACCGTGTTCACAGCAGGGTGGCACCCAAAGCAGCTTGTGGGCATCACTGGAGCATGGCTGGGGGGATACAGAGGACACAGATGATACACCTCCCACAGAGGACAGCTTGTCTTTGCCTCTGGGCAGCCTGGCACACATGAGCGACTACATGCTGCAGTGCCTGCGCAACGACAGCCGAGTTGCCCACATTGTAACTTCTTCTCATTACTGGGTGGCCACCCTGCTGGACCCCCGTTACAAGTACAACGTGCCGTCCTTTATTCCCTCACTGGAGCGTGATCGGAAGTTGCGCGACTACAAGCACAGGCTGGTAGACATGCTGCTGAGGGCTTTCCCAAATGACACCGGGGGCTCAGTGGAAGCACAAGGTGAAGGCAGAGGAGGAGGAAGAGGTTGCCAACACAGCTGTGGCACCACCAGCACCTCAGAAGGCAGGGTTAGCATGGCTGAAATGTGGAAAAGCTTTGTCAGCAGCACGCCACAACAAACAGCACCACCAGCAGATAGGCAACATCTTAGCAGGAGGCAGCATTTCAGCAACATGGTGGAACCGTATGTGTGCACATGCCTACACGTACTAACTGATGGGTCTGCCCCATTCAACTTCTGGGTCTCCAAATTGGGCACATGGCCTGAGCTTGCCCTTTATGCCTTGGAGGTGCTGGCCTGCCCTGCAGCCAGTGTATTGTCTGAACGTGTGTTTAGCACGGCAGGGGGCGTTATCACAGACAAGGGCAGCAGCCTGTCCGCAGCCAACATGGACAAGCTAACCTTTATTAAAATGAACAAGGCATGGATCCCACAAGACTTGTCTGTACCTTGTGCAGAATAGCCATTTATACCGGCCTCACACAGCCATTGGTATACTTAATTGAACGTATCCTTTTTTTTTTAATATGTCAATATTTTGGGGGCTACCCCAATTAGAAAAAACAAACAAACAAACAAAAAACAGTGTTGGCTACCATCTCCTCCTCCTCCACCGCCACTTCCACCACCTACACTGCCACAGTCACCACCTCCTCAACCTCCTACTCCACATCCACCTCCTCCTCCATTTTTTATTTTTTTTATGTGATTTTAATTTATTTCCCTATCCACATTTGTTTGCAGGGCACTTGTCCTACTCTTACCCCCATTTTGCTTCCTTTTGCAGCCCTTTAGCCCTTTCCAGGACTTTTTTAGAGCCATTTTAGTGCCCAAAAGTTTGGGTCACCATTGACTTCAATGGGGTTCGGGGGTCAAGTTCGGGGCAGAACTCGAACTTTTTCGTGAAGTTCGGCTGAACCCGAACATCCAGGTGTCCGCTCAACTCTACTCACAACTCCATTCTTGATAAACTCAGGGACTTAAGGAAAGAACTTACATCCAGCTTTATAGCGGACCAGGATAAAATCTTCAAAAGTTTGAAATTAACCTCATACTCCCAAAAAAATAAAGCAGGAAAGAGACTAACTGCCCAACTTAAGCATAGGCAAGCCAAAGTGAGACTAGCTTCAATTAAACACCACAGAACAGGCAAGGTGGCCATAAATCCACAAGAAATAGCATAATCATTCTGTGACTACTATACCTCCTTTTATAATCTTAAGCATGACCCTAACACACCCCACCCTAAACTAGAGGACATAACAAACTTCTTAAATAGCTTAAACCTACTGTCATTAGATCCCTACACCCTCTCCCAGATTAACAAACCCATCGATCTACAAGAAGTCACAAAAGTTTTCACTGCACTTCCCCTGCATAAAGCCCTGGGAATAGACAGGCTGTCCTCTGAATATTATAAGACCTTTCCCATTGATTCTAGGCCCACAATTAGTGAACGTATTTAATGAAGCTGCAAAAGCGGAGCGATTCCCTAAGGAAATGTTGGAAGCGATAATTGTCACTCTTCCCAAGCCGAGAGAAGAACCCAACCAACCACAAAACTTCAGGCCAATCTCGTTATTAAATTCTAAATTTAAAAATGTATTCCAAAATATTGGCAAATAGACTTCTCGATATAATTCCCTGCCTCATTGGCCCAGAACAAGTTGGGTTTGTTAAAAGGAGACAGGCCCCGGTTGGAACGAGAAGGATGCTTAACCGCGGACACTAGCAAAACGTCTTCTCTGCTCCTTGCTCTGGATGCAGAGAAGGCATTTGACAGGTTACATTGGGGATGTCTTTCCCAAGTACTTCATAAATTTGGCCTCTCGGGATCCATTTCCTCTATCATGTCTCTATACCAAAACCCATCTGCCAAAGTATTTGTATCAGGAACATTATCAAGTGCATTTGACATAACTAATGGTAAGAGACAGGGGTGCCCTCTGTCCCCTATAATCTTTTCCTTAGCTATAGAACCTCTAACAGAAGCCATAAGAACCAGCCCAGTAATAAAAGGTCTTCACACAGGACACTATGAACATAAAATAGGGCTTTTTACAGATGACATCATTCTATCCGGCTCTTTACAGATGACATCATTCTATCCCTCACCAACCCTGAAACATCACTTAGAGCCGGTTCACACTGGAGCGGCATGACTTGCAGGGCAAAGCAAGTCGCCCCGCTCGAGGCTACCTCAGCGTGGCTTGCAAGGAGACTTCTTACCATAGAAGTCAACGCAAGTCGCGCTGAGGTTGCCCCGAAAATAGTGCAGGAACCTTTTTCTAAGTCGGAGCGACCTGAGTCGCTCCTATTAGAACGGTTCCATTGCACTGCATGGGGACGACTTGTCAGGCGATTTGAGTCGCCTGACAAGTTGCCTCAGTGTGAACCGGCTCTTAGAGGCGTGCAAGAAATAATAACAACTTTTGGAAACATATCTTATTATAAAATGAATACCTGCAAATGTCATGTGCTGCCCATGGGCATACACCCTACCACAATCCACCATATAAGAAGATAATTTCAATTTGACTGGGATTCCCCATCCATCACATACCTAGGAATACAGCTCACCTTTCCCATAAGAAAATTATATGAAGCCAACTTTCCACCTTTATTAAGAAGTATAGCCGAGGACCTAAATAGCATAGGAAAACGCCAACTATCCTGGCTAGGAAAAGTGGCAGCCCTTAAAATGCAAGTGCTCCCAAAAGTCTTGTATGTCTTCAGATCACTTCCAATTCCCCTCACACAATCCTTCTTTGCTAAATGCAACACCTTGATCCAAAACTTCCTATGGCAAGGACAAAAACCCAGAATAGCACTCTCTACATTAACTAAACATAAGAGGAAAGGAGGAATAAGCATCTCGGACCTACAGGAGTACTATAGAGCATGACTACTCGACCAAATGCAACACTGGGTCTCCTCTTCACAGGAAAAACTATGGATATCTTTAGAAAGAACACTTATTAAACACCAAGATCTCACAGCTCTCATGGTAGCATCTCTCATGTCACCCACAGTCTGCAAAATAGCACACCCAACTGTGGCTGCTTCCTTAGAAGCCCGGCGTATGCTACTCCATCTACAATGCAACAACACTAATACTTGCCACATAGATATCCCTGTTAAGTAGGGATGGGCCGAACACCCCCGATTCGGTTCGCACCAGAACTTGCGAACGGAAAAAAATTGTGCGAACACCCAATGCCATTAAAGTCTATGGGACTCGAACATGAAAAATCAAAAGTGCTAATTTTAACCAGTTCAGATCTGCGCTATAGCCGAAAGACGGCTCTGAATTGCCCGGCGGACGTCCATGGATGTCCGCCCTTGTGCACGCTCCCCGCGCGCACTCGCAGCCTGTGGTGGCACGCTCTTGTGGCCGCCGCACGCTGCATGGGCGTGCCCGCGGGCCGATGTAAACACAGTGTTTCTCCATTCTGTTAAGGGGGACATAGCAGATATACTGATCCCTGTCACTGGGATCAGTTAGATCTGTTATGTCCCGACCAACCCCACCCCCCCACAGTTAGAACACATACAGGCAACATAGTTAACCCCTTCACTGCCCCCTGCAGGTTAACCCCTTCAATGCCAATGACATTTTCACAGTAATCAATGGACATTTAAATTTCTGATCGCTGTATAAATGTCACTGGTCCCAAAAATGTGTCAAAAATGTCCGACATGTCTGCTGCAATATCCCAGTCTCGATAAAAATCGCAGATCATTACTAGTAAAAAAAAATAGTAAAAATGCCATAAATCGATTCCCATAGTTTGTAGACGCTATAACTTTTGCGCAAACCAATCAATATACGCCGATTGAGATTTTTTTTACCAAAAATATGTAGATGAATATATATCGGCAAAAACTGATGAATAATTTTTTTTTATATTTTTTTTGGATATTTATTCCAGCAAAACAGTTAAAAAATATTGTTCTTTTTTCAAAATCGTCGCTCTTTGTTTGTTTATAGCGCAACAAATAAAAAACGCAGAGGTGAAATACCACCAAAAGAAAGCTCTATTTGTGGGAAAAAATGATAAAAAATTTTGTTTGGGTACAACGCCGCATGACTGCACAATTGTCATTCAAAATGCGACAGCGCTGAAAGCCTAAAATTGGTCTGGGGCAGGAGGGGGGTTTAAGTGCCCAGTAAGCAAGTGGTTAAAGGCTTATATGCAAGTTATTGCCATAAAATAGGTATGGGGACCCGGGTCCTGCCTAGGGGACATGTATCAATGCAAAAAAAGTTTTTAAATCAATAGTTTTTTCAGGAGCAGTGATTTTAATAATGCTTAAAGTGAAACAATAAAAAAAATCCTTTAAATATCGTGCCTGGGGGGGTCCCTTAGTCTGCCTGTAAAAGGGCACACCTCTGTGATGTTTAGAACATAGCCAGAGCAAAATGACATTTCCAAAGGAAAAATTGTTGTTTATTATCGCGGCTGTAATGTATTGCCTGTTCCTGGAAATATACATCAAATCACTGAAAAAGCATTGCGTTGCCCACCCCCCCAGTCCAAACCAGGCCCTGCAAATCTGGTATGGATTCAAAGGGGAACCCGCTCCGAAATGTAAAAAAAAAATTGTGTAGGGTTCCCCCACAAAGTCCGTAAGAGACCCTTCAGGTCTGGTATGTATTTTAAGGGGAACCCCACCCAAAATAAAAAGAAAAATTGCGTAGGGGTCCCCCCAAAGTCCATACCAGGCCCTTCAGGTCTGGTATGGATTTTAAGGGGGACCAAATTTAAAATTGTTTTTTAAAAAGTGGCGTGATGTCCCCCCCAAAATCCAAACCAGACCCTTATCCGAGCACACAGCAGGAGGGGGTGGGGACGAGCGAGCACCCCCCTCCAAACCACACCAGGTCACATGCCCTCAACATGGGGAGGATGCTTTGAGGTTGCCCCCAAAGCACCTTGTCCCCATGTTGATGAGGAGAAGGGCCTCATCCCCACAACCCTTGCCATTGGTTGTGGGTGTCTGCGGGCCTCTTGTTTGTTTTAACACTTTACTCCTTTTTTGGTGAATGGGTAGGGGTTCCCCACGTCATTTTGGGTATGACCCCACACCATTTTTTTTTTAAATTTGCATGGGGTTCCCCTTAAAATCCATACCAGACTTGAAGGGCCTGGTTTGAATTTTGGGGGGAAGCCCACATCATTTTTTTTTAAATTTTGGCGCGGGGTTCCCCTTAAAACCTATACCATACAAACTAGTCTTCCAGAGAAACCCTGTAGATCTGTCACCGCCACCAATCCCTATATATGTATGCAAGAAGAAAAACCCCCTTGTTTGTGGGACTTTGAGGGTGGTGGTACAAAATACACTTTAAAATTAATATAGTCTAAAAAAAACATATTTATTACACATAAATCCATTTATAAAATATGCATGTAGTAATGGAAGACATATATGAATGTCACTATATCATCTGTTATGAACACCACAACGTTAACAATTTGCACAAACCAACAGCTATGAGTGTACAGAAGATGATCACATTCCACAACCCTACACAAAGGGAAAGATACTGACGCGTTTCAGGTTCAAGCCTTTCATCAGGGGCTATTAGCAGAACGTGTTTGGTATAACTGATCTAGTGGAAAAGAAAACACAATGAAATAAATACATGGTATAAAGGCACAGAAACGTAGGTGCAAAGCGCCCAAAGGGGGAAGGAAAAAAAAACAAAAAAAAAAACCTATACCAGACCTGTAGGATCTGTTACAGGCTTATTTTAAAAATTGTGATGACATGCCCCAGTCAAACAGGTGCTGAAAAATTGGGCCTTGGGTGTTGGCGGTGCCAGAACACTGTAACCCCTTGTAGTTACTTGTGTTGGGCGCAGGAACTGGCCCTGCTGTTGTAAATTAGTTTAATCACTTTTTTGAGTTAAAAAATAAGACAACAGTAAAGTTAGCCCAATTTTTTTGTATATTGTCAAAGAGGATGTTACGCCGAGTAAATAGATACCATACATGTTAGGGTTGAAAATTGTGCACACTTGCGGAATGGCGACAAACTCTGGTATTTAAAAATCTCCATAGGTGACACTTTAGAAAATGTCAACGGTTACCAGGTTAGAGGCGCAGAGGAGGTCTTTTGCTAGAATTATTGCTCACACTCTGACGATCGCGGCGATACCTCATATGTGTGGTTTGAACACCGTTTTCAATTGCGTGCGTGACTTACGTATGCATTTTCTTTGCTGCGCGAGCTCGCGGGGATGGTGGCATTTTCAATTTTTTTTTTCAATTTTTTTATTTATTTTATTTTTTATTTTTTTAACACTGTTTTTTTAAAAAAAACAAATCTGATCACTTTTATTGCTATCACAAGGAATGCAAACATCCCTTGTGATAGTAATATATGGTGACAGGTACTCTTTATGGAGGGATAAGGGGTCTAAAAGACCCCCCATCCCTCCTTTGCACTTCACAGTATTCATATCGCCAAAAACAGAGATTCTGAATGCTGTCATTTTTTTAAAACCGGTGCCGTTGGCCGCCGAGTAAACCTGAAGTGACATTGTGATGTCGCTTCCAGAAATGTACGAAGGAGTTCCAATTGAAGCCGATTCTGGCTTTCACAGGGACTCCACACAGTGGCCAGAAGCATTGGATCGGAGCTCCGATCTCCCAGTTGGGACGGGAGACCGGAGAAGAGAGTCGGACGGTGGCGGGAGGGGGGATGGCCCCTCCCACTCTCTGGGATAACGACCGAGTGGCTTCCGAACCGGGTTGGCCATTATCACTGGATAGCCGGCTGCCTGCTCTAAAGAAAACGGTACCAGGGGAATAGCCTGTAGCTGCAGGCTATACCCCGATACATCCACTTAAAGCAGCTGCCATTTATAAACGGTGATTCGTGTTAAGTGGCTAAAAATTCTGATGACAAGCCCCAGTCAAACAGGTTCTGAAAAATTGGACCTTGGGTGTTGGCGGTGCCAGAACACTGTAGCCCCTTGCAATTGCTCTAGTTTGGCGCAGGAACGGGCCCTGCTGTTGTAAATTAGTTTAACCACTTAACGCGAATCGCTGTTTATAAACGGCTGCTTTAAAGTGGTTGTCAACCTGTGACAACCACTTTACCTACAGGTAAGCCTAGAATAAGGCTTACCTGTAGGTACCCTGCATATCTCCCAAACCTGCACGCTTCAGGAGATATGCAGTGTTATGCATGTGCCGATGTCATACCGGCACATGCGCAGTGAAGAAACGGCCTCCGTGCCGTTTCTCCACTGACACTGTGCCATGAGTGGTGGCTCCCACGCGTGGGAGTGACGTCATGTGACTCCAGCCAGTCACAGAGCCGGAGTCTCAGCCCCGGAAGGAAGAGGGGCAGAAGATGGATGCGGCCAGTGCAGGGGACAGTGCTGGACTCGTGCGCAGGTAAGTGGCACATAATGGGTTACTATGTGATGCATAGTAGCCCATTATGCTTCTAATTTACAGGAGTATATAGAGGAAGTAAACCCCCTCTTTAAGTGGAAGTATTGGGGTAAAGTCTGCAGCTCTAACGTTTTTTAGAGCAGGCGGCCGGCTATCCAGTGATAATAGCCAATCCAGCTTGGGAGCCGCTTGGACGTTATCCCAGGCAGTGGGAGGGGACATCCCCCCTCCCGCCACCGTCGGCTGCTATTCTCTGGCCTCCCATCCCACTGGGAGACCGGAGCTCTGATCCGGCGCTTCTGCCGGCTGTGTGGAGTCCCTGTGGAAGCCAGGACTCCTTCGTACATTTCCGGAAGCAATGTTACAACTTCACTTCTGGTTTACTCTGCGGCTAACGGCGCCGGTTGTAAAAACATTACAGTATTCAGAATCACCTTTTTTGGAGATCTGAATACTGTGAAGTGTAAAGGAAGGATCTTTTAGACCCCGCATCCCTCCATGAAGTGTACCTGTCACTACATATTACTATCACAAGAGATGTTTACATTCCTTGTGATAGCAATAAAAGTGATCAGTTTTTTTTGTAAACGAGCAGTGTTAAAAAATAAAATAAAAAAAATATTTTAAAGCACCACCATCCCTGTGAGCTTGTGCAACAAAGAAAACGCATGCGCAAGTCGTGCCCGCATATGAAACGGTGTTCAAACCACACATTTGAGGTATCACTGCGATCGCCAGAGTGTGAGCAATAATTCTAGCAAAGACCTCCTCTGCACCCCTAACCTGGTAACTGTTAAAAATGTTTAAAGCGTCGCCTCTGGAGATTTTTAAGTACAGGATTTTGTCGCCATTCCTCGAGCATGCGCAATTTTCAACCATAACTTGTATGATATCTATTTACTCGGCATAACATCCTCTTTCACAATATACAAAAAAATATGGCTAACTTTACTGTTGTCTTATTTTTTAACTCAGAAAAGTGATTTTTTTTCCCAAAAAAAGTTGTGCTTGAAAGACTGCTGCGCAAATACCGTCTGACAAAAAGTATTGCAAGGATCACCATTTTATTCTCTAGGGTGTATATATATTAATAATATATATAATGTTTGGGGGATCTAAGTAATTTTCTAGCAAAAAAAAACTGATTTGAACTTGTAAACAACACATGTAAAAAAGGGCTCTGGGGGTTAAGGGGTTAAAAACTGTATATATTTTAAGACACCACATCAAGTGTACTATATACCGTATGTACATCCCCGAATGCACTATAATGCACTGCTATATAGTGTACACTCAATACACTGTGTGTGTATATATATATATATTAGACTGTATATACTTTATATATATTCTTTCACTGCCTGGACGGACACTATATACTATACACTGAATTAGCTGTATATAGTATACACTAAAGGCATTGCATTATATATATATATATATATATATATATATATATATATATATATACCCACTAGGAAGGCATATATACAGTATATTCTTGCACTGCCTGCATTGCATATAGATCACCTTATCTATCTATATATCTAATATATATTTCACTCTACACTAAACTGCCTGCACTAAATGACTGTATATAGATCTATCTATCTATCTGTTTTTCACATTAATAATCACTACACTGGCTACACTGAACTGCCTTCATGTCATTCACTACCTAAGATCACTGTCTCTCTTTTTCTATTCTGCCTTAACTAACAGCATGGACGAGACTAAGGAACTGGACATGTTAAAGTGGGAGAAAGAACTGGGTATATCCTATACATTGGATCAATGTAATAAGGCCATTTATACGAGTTACAGCCTTACCTCATGTATTTTTTTTTACATAAATTTTACCTCATGTATAGATTTGAGCGAACCTCTGGAATTTTGGGTTCTGCTGGTCTGCTTCGGGACAAAGTCCGGGTCCGGGTCCGGACGTAACCCGAACGATCGCACGGACACCGAACCCCATTGAAATCAATGGGGACCCAAACTTTTAGGCACAAAAATGGCTGTAACTAAGTCCTGGAAAGCCCTAGAGGGCTGCAAAAGGAAGGAAATGGGGGTAAGGGTGGGACAAGTGACCTACAAAGAAATGGGGACAGGGAAATAACTTTAAATATTTAAAAAAAAATAAAAACATAAAAAATGCAAAAATGGAGGTGAATGTGGATAATCTTCAAACTGTGTCTGAAAAGTATTAATTAACGGTAGAAGCCATATAACTGTTCTAAAATCACCTTCAAACTAGGGCAAGTGCCCTACAAAAAAATGGGGATAGGGAAAATAAATTAAAATCAAATAAAAAATGGGAAGGGGGTGGATGTGGAGTAGGAGCCTAGAGGTTGACTAGGCCGTGACCGTGGCAGTGTAGGTGGAAGTGGCGGTGGTA
>BLSH010420768.1:176660-187114 GCA_018402905.1 Glandirana rugosa
TTAATCAACATAAAGTAATAAAATATTCTATTTACTATGAAAACTCTGTAAAAATACTTTATATATATATAATATATATATATATATATATATATATATATATATTTTTTTTTTTTTTTACAAAAATGTCTCAAAAGTATCATTTATCTTATAAAATAATGAAATACAACTAATTCACGTCTCCTGGACTCTCCTTTGGGTAAACTTACTTTGTAGCACAGTCCCAGAATGTTTACTCATTAAATATCTCTTGTAGATTTTTCTTTCAGTTTGTTAACCTTGACAGGGAAACAATGGGAATCGCCTGAATAGACAGAGGGGTTTGTGTCTTGCAGGCTTTGTGTGTGTGTTTTTTTTAAGAGTTTTTATTGAGGATTTCAAAACAGATACAAAACGAAAGCCTCAGGAGGAAAACGTCTCCTAAAGGCTTGATATAGCATTTTAATAGCTTATATTAAGTAAGTTTACTACATCATACTATAAAATATATTAATTAAATCAACTACATCACACCATGAAGTACATAAGAACTGGATGGATCTACTGAGGGGGGGGGGGGGCTGCAGAACAATTTGACGTCTCAGGAATAATAGTAGAGTCACTGGATTTGTAGATTGCAAGAACTGTCCTTAGTACTTGACCATTTCAGGGAAAACCAATGTTGTAGAAGATCGTTTTAAGGAGTATAATGAACGTTGAGTTGTTGAAAGATGCCGGATGAGTATCAAGGTTACAGTTCCTACCCCTGTGGGAGATGTGAGCGTTGTGGAAGGGTGCAATGATGTGTAGAATGGAGTGGCTCCATTCAGTGGATATGGTAAAATTAAGGTGGGTATGACGCTGCTCTACAATTATAAAGGGTAATCCGATTTATTTTGGAATTCAATCATCTAATTTCCAGAATGCTGGTAAATACTGGGTTAAAAAATACTGAGGATAATTTCCACATAGAGAGATATTTATGCTGTGCTGCGATGCTTAAAAAAAATTATATGCCAATGTAACCGGAAGTGACGTGTGACATAGAAACCCCGCCCCGGTTACAGGCCGTGGAACGCAGAGGACACGGCGGATATCCTGTTGTTTGTAACTGCTCGACTTTTTCTGCATACACGTGAGTGTTTTTTACTGATTGACCATTAAAATCGAACCAACAATATTGCGCAAGATTATCATTTCTCTTTACATGTCTTGATTGAGCAGAGGTGGTGAACTACAGTGGACTTTGATTCTACTAAGTGTGTACCCCTTCAGTGGGGAGCCCTTTCCGGTGAGTGGCCTCACATTTGGAGTGCACAGAGGGGAACACCTGATGCACAGTTTGTAGTGGAGGAGATACGGTTTATGCCACTATAGAAACTCACCTTCTAAAAACTACTTTCCCACACGTCTGGTGGGGAGATTGTCACCGTTTATCTGGGCGGAATGAAGCCCATTTGTGTTGAGTGAAGCACTTTATAGACTGTTTGCACATTGGAAGGAATTTAGAAAAATTGGTTTCAGTATTAATTCAGCACGTTTGCACTTTATTTTAATTTTTGATAGACATTGCCTAGTAATTTGAGAGGATCTGATTAATATTGAGTTTACACTGATGTTTTTTTGCACATTGATACACCTTTATGACTGCTTTTTGCACATTTACAATTGCCTTATATGAATTTATCACTTTTAATTTAAATACGGATTAAGCATATGTTACATTAGTTTTACATTTTATGGTTTTCATTGTGTCATTCCATAATCACGATCTTACCACTATTTGTAATCAGAATATTGATTTTTCACAAACACGATTTTATTTTAGATAATTTCTCATTTGCATAATATTTTATACCTACTAAGCACCGCTTATATATTCTAATAATTTTGTTCACATTGGCATATAATTTGTTTAAGCATCGCAGCACAGCATAAATATCTTTCTATGTGGAAATTATCCTCAGTGTTTTTTATCCCAGTATTTACCAGCATTCTGGAAATTAGATGATTGAGTGCCAAAATAAATCGGATTACCCTTTATAATAGTAGAGCAGCGCCATACCCACCTTAATTTTACCATATTACCTAACTACACCATTGTGGAGTTTAGTGGGGGCAGCAGCTCTTAGAGAAAAATATTCATATTTATCCGTTTGCGCGGAACATATATAATTTTTTTGGATCCATTCAGTGGATATCTTCATTGATAAAGTTTAGAGGGGGATCTTTGAAATATGAAAAGGGATTTTGGAAGGACTTCATAGAGTCAGGAGGGTGAGTATAGTCGATAAAAGCCTTCCAACGAGTGAGTGAAAAAGCGATCTTTTGCATTTGAATGGTTAAAGTCAGTGGTAATTTTCTAAAACCAGTGGCGGCCTGGGACTCCCCAGTTTTGCAACATATTACAAAGCAGCCCAGCTAGCAAGCTTGACCAAATATCATGCTACACAGCAAATACCACTTTGGGTGATAATCGAGGCTGCAGAATGCGATCCACTCTCGGTCTCGAATCTCCTTTGGCTACGTCCCTCAGACCACGCCTCTATACGCCATCCACTAATCAAGCACTACCTCTCCCTCTGGGACACAGTTAGAGTAAAAAGCAAGCTTCAATCCCCGCACAATCCGCTCCTCTCTTTTATGAAAAACCTGGGCTTACAACCAGCTTGGGAGAATCCCCATCAGCCTTCCATGCCTGGTCCTCATTAGGGATCCTACGCCTGCACCACTTAGTCGACCATGCAACATTTTGCGCGTTCCCTACTCTCAGAGACTCATCCCACTTACCTCCAGTGGAGTTGTTCAGGTATCTCCAAATTAAAAAAATGTATATGCCATTGATAAGAAATAATGCCCCGCTTACCCCCTTTTGAAGCATTCTGCAAAAACGACCCGCATGCCAGGGGTCTTATCTCCTCCCTCTATGCACAACTGATGGCTAAGCCAAACCTGACTAAGCCACACTATGCCCTGAAATGGGAAGGAGACCTGGGCCGGACATTAGACCAGGCGGACTGGAATAGCATATGGTCATACACCAAAGCTTCTTCGCCTAGTATCTTAGCAGTAGAAACCAACTACAAAGTATTAACTAGGTGGTACTTAGTACCATCCAGAATAGCCAAATATGCCTGTAAGAGGCTGTCCTGATCTAGGCACACACCTCCATATATGGTGGCCCTGCCCCATAGTAACAAAGCTCTGGCAGGAAGTTTTCCAGTTGGCCTCCCACATGTTCGGGACCCTCATTACCCCCGACCCGGCAGTAGCTCTACTTAACTTGAAACCAGAATCACTAACCCGTAGCCAGTTTAAATTATTCCTACACCTTCTCACAGCTACTAAACAAACTATCACCAAAGCCTGGAAATCCCCACAATTAATATTCGCAGAGGCCAAAAATAGGACAACCAATTTTATGATCCATGCCAAATTTGAAGCATTGGAGAAAGAACAGGATACCAAATTCAAACGAGTATGGGACCCGTGGATTAAACATTGTTTACCCCCCATGTTTAATCATGCAGTTCTTCAACCATGGTGAGCATACTTGTATTCACCGAACAGATCGCGGAGTGATGGATGGGACCAGGCCCAAGGACTCTCCTAATACCCTACCCCTTTCCTCGCTTCTTCCTCCTTCCTTCCCCCTCTCCCCTACTCTGTCTACTTGTGCTTCATTCTGACACTATCTCTACCCTTCATCACTTCTTATTTTTTTAAATAATACAGGTAACTTTAAATCTAAGTTAACCTGAATATAAAGCAAGATTTTGAATACGCATTACTTGGAAGAATATCCTGCCAGATTGTAAGCAACTAATCTCAATTGATCCCACCACAAACACAGTTATGTTCCTGAAGGGGTGTCTGGGTGGGGAGTGTAGACCTCCACGGAGTGGAGTTCTTCTTTCACTAGTTGATGGACTTCCTCAATGTGAGAGCTGGATACCATTTGTTTTTATAACATGCTTCATGTCAATGGACTAGCACATTGCGTGTCAGTTCCATGACTATTGTATGGTTATATGTTTCATATACTGTAATACTACGAAAATTAATAAAACCTTTAAACCTTAATAGTCAGTGGTAACGTTTTCTTTGTAGAGCTGCATCAGCATTTCTTTTTTGATTTGTCATATATTTGGGCAGGATTATGAGGTCCAGTTTCTTAAGATGGCTCTACGGGCCGCGAAAAGACACATTAAGATCCAGTCTTTGTGCGGGAACTTGATGTCAGATGACCACGCCAGAAGATGTTTGTCCCAATAGCTGAAAATCAGGAGTAGAAGGTCTTTAGGAATCTGTAGTAGGGTGATTTGGTTAATGAAGGAGTTGGTCTTGTCCCAGAAGGAAGAAATAACTTTGCAAGACCAGAAACGATGTGTCAGAGTGGGTCTTGGATGATGGCAGAGAGGACAGAGCGTCGATAGGGAATTGTTCTTATCCATGAGAAAGGGTATATGTGCTTGGTGAATAATTTTCATTTGTGTCTCTCTTCAGTATCAGTTTTATAACTTTGTTGTATCCTTGTAGGATTTTGTTCAAAAGTTCTGGATCCTGAAAGTCCTTGCCCCAGTTGGTGGCTGAAGAGGAGGAGAATGGGGGGGCTATCCTGAAAATTAGAGGTTTGTAAACCTCTGAAATATTGTATGATCCTGTTTCTAGGAAGCTGTCGATGATGGATGATTGAAATCTCTTGGTACCTTCCCTACAGGTGGATCGGATAAAATTTGCCATTGCCCATAATTGAAAAGATGGGATTTTGGTAGGGAGAATTTCTGGGCTATGACCGAGAAGGGCAGCAGTTCGCCAGTATCAATGTTGCAAAGTGAGGTGCAGTGAATGCAGTGAGACCATGGTCTTTCCACATAACAAATGCCTCATGTTCCAATCATGCAGGGAAATTTGGGTTGCCCTGGATTGGCAGATTTTTTGAAATAAAGATGGGGAGTTTTAGGATTTTGTGTACTTCCCCCCAAGCTATGACTGTATCGGGTAGCAGAAGGTTATGTTGGAGGCTGGAGCAAGTAGATTTCCAAGGAGAGTGGAGTAGTGCAGTTAAAGAGTAGGGGTGTGACATTGCCGACTCTAGTGTATAATTGGAGTATCTAGATGCTTTGTTCAACCAGTCCAGCCCTATTCTTGACAAGCATGTTAAATTGTATACTCTAATGTTTGGTAGACTAGCACCCCCTTTGCCCCTGTGGAGATGTAGCTTCTCCATTGCAATACATGGTCTCTAATGCTTCCAAATAAATGTTGATATAGCTTTATTAAGTAGCTGAATGTCACTATGTTTTAGCAATAGAGCTAGTGATTGTAGAAGGTAAAGTAAACATGCAAAACTAACCATTTTAAATAGGTGACATCTCCCCAGGAGCGCAAGTGGTAGATCCATCCAGTTTCCCAATTCCTGGATAATGTTTTTGAACAGTGGAGGGTAGTTCAGGGTGTAGAGGGAGGAGGGAATTTTGACAATTTTTATGCCCAAGTATGTAATATGGGATTTAGCTATAGTGAAGGGTGAATGAGAATACCAGAGACGGTGTGTGTTTGGGCCTATGGGGAGGATTTCACTTTTACTATAATTAATGTACAATCCACAATAAAATCTGAATTCATTGAAAGTTTTGATGATGGTGGCCATATCTTCTGAGGGGTTTTCTGAGAAAATGAGGATATTGTCTGTGAAAAATTCTGATTTTAGCTTGTGGCCCCCTATATGTATCCGTGAAGAGGTGCATTTGTGTTCAGGAATCTGGAGAGTGGTTCAATTGCCAAATTAAACAATAACGGTGATAGAGGGCAACCCTGCCTCGTACCCTTAAAGAGTCTAAATTCCTCAGAGAGGACACCCGCCACCACCAACCTTGCCGCAGGAGACGAGTACATGGATTGTATTAGATGGTTGAAAGGGCCAGAAAAGGCCATCCTTGTGAGAACTAACGGGAGCCATTCAAAGCTGACGTTGTCAAAAGCTTTCTCCAAGTCCAAGGTGATGATGGTGAGATCCCTCCCCCGAGAGTCTTTTGGCGTGGTCTAGAATCATTAGTACTTTGCGTATGCCGTTCTGCCTTTTACAAACCCTGATTGTACTGGAAGAATTAGATGTGGTAAGATGGAGGTGAGTCTTGTCGCTAAAATTTTGGAGAAGATTTTAACATCTAAGTTTAAAAGTGAGATAGGCCGATATGAGCCAGGTTCAAGGGGGTCTTTGCCTTTTTGAAAAGAAGCTTTATGGTGGCTTGATTGCCAGACGGTAGGTAGGGGCCACCTTTCCAGATACAGTTGTAAACATCGATAAGGGTGGGTACTACGAGTTCCTTTAGCATTTTGTAGAACTCTCATGTTAAGTCTGGTGCTTTATTGGGGACCAAGTGTCGAATGGCATGGAATACCTCTCAACTGGATATGGGAGCAGTAAGATCTTCTAGTTGGTATGGGTTGAATTGAGGTACAATTGTTTTGTCAAAAAATTTTTTGGCTAATTCACGGTCAATGTGGTCTGGTATATAATGATGAGTAAAACGTTTTCATGACTTGGCTGACTTCCAGAGGTGTTTTTTAAGGTGTCCTGCGGGGACACGGAGAGAAGCAATGTGTGTCAGAGCATATGGGCCTTTAGTGAGTCTAGCCAGAAGCTTACCCGATTTATTGCCAAAATTGTATAACATGTCCTCTGTTTGCGAGCGCTTGGTCAGTTCTAGGGTATCTGCCCAAGTGTCAAATTGAGTCTTAGCTTTCCCCATTCATCCCGATTTTGGGGTGAGTCAAGGGCAGACAGTGCCCCTTTGTGCTAGTTTTAGGCGTGAGCTTGCTGACTTGAAATTGGAAAGTGAATTTTTCTTAAAGGAAGTAGTGTAGGAAATAATTTTTCCTCGAATGAAAGCCTTCCCTGCATTCCAAAATAGATTGGGGATGTCTGCATGGGTGGAGTTAGCTGTGACATATTCTGTCCAAGCCAATTTCATGTACCGTTGGAAAGCGGTATTATTATGGAGAAAATGTGGGAAACGCCATAGACGAAGGTTGGGTTGCACTATCGAGGCTTGGAGGGAGATCAATACTGGGGCATGATCTGAGATTGCGATCTCACAGATCTCAGATTCAGCTACCAAGGGTATGAGACTGTCTGTGCAGAAGAGATGATCAATCCTGGTAAAGATTTTGTGGGGATTTGAATAGAAGGAAAATTCTCTGTCGGATGAAACTAATGCCACAAGTCTGTCAAATGTAGGGATTCCATAGTGGATGATAGGAGCGTTTGATCAGGGCTAGTTGCGGTATTACATGAGTTCTTGGGGTTTGATCGATCATCTGAGATGTGAAGGATGGAGTTGAAGTCCCCTCCTATTACACGAGGGATGTGAGGTAGTTTCAATAGACTAGTGATTAAGTCAGTAAAAAATGTCTTTACGGGGGTTGTTGGGAGCGTACACATTTGAAATGATAAGTTCCTTATTACCCAGCCAAACATGCACTGAAAGAAGGCGAGCTCGGATGTCTGAGTTTACAGACACCACCTCGCATGTTAGGTTCTTGTGCAGCAAAATGATGACTCCAGCTTTGCGGTCGATGGCATCAGAACCTATTACCTTTCCCACCCAAAGTTTGTTTAAGCGGTGAAAGTCAGATTGTGTGAGGTGGGTTTCCTGTAAGAGGGCAACATCGGTTTTCAATCTCTCAAGGTGTCTTAACACCTTGAGTCACTTGATAGGGGACCTAAGCCCTTTGACATTCCAGGTAATAATTCTCATGTGGGGTAAAAGTTGGTGGTGTTCTGGGCTGAATTTAATAACAAAAAGAGGTAACCCATAGGTTGGGAATATGTTGTGTTTAGGATGGACAGGGTATGAGCCCTGTCATTGCCATGTAGGTGTTCGTACAGATGCAGGCAAGTGTGGAGGGAAGTGTGAGGGGGTGTAGAGAGGGGAATGAACAATATTACTAAACCTTGTAAGGGAGCATACACAGGACTTCTCTTTTTTCCGCATGGTTCACAGACAGTAGCAGCTCCCAACCGCCGGTCCAGGGCACAAAACCAGATGATGCCCATTTAACAAATGCTTAAATTATGGACAGACGGGTGGCAGTGATGCAAAATTTGTAGAGCTGCCTTGTGTGAAGCCCATGAGAAGGAGAAAAAAAAAGAGAGATTGGTGAGAAAAACTGCATACGGAAACTTTAAACTTAGCATGACAAACCATTTTGAGCCTCACTACAGGGAGAACTGGAGAGACGGGAAATAAAACAACAGTTAGGACTATCTTTACCCGTACACGCATGAGCGTGATAGACCACAACAGGAGGCGGATAGAGTCAGCGGGGTTCTGAGGAGGGAAGTGATGCAGAGGATTTGAGGCACTTGGGGGAGTCTTTTCAAGAGCTGTGTTGATTCAGTGATCTGGAGATAGCGGTGTTGGTTGGGATTAGAATCCAGTCGAATAGAGCGTAAGTATGTCTCTGCTTCCTTGGGTCCTGAAAGGTAAACTGGTCACCATTAGGCGATTTGGGCCTGAGGACAGCGGGAAATGGCAGCATGAATTTGAGTTGGTGATAGTGTAATGCAGTGCAGATATGTTGAAAGGCTTTTCATTTTTTGGAGACTTCCAGGGAGTAGTCGGCGAAAATCAAGATCTTTATTCTGTCAATTTGGAGGGATTTGCTTTGCCTGTATCTGTGAAGTATGTTTGCCTTGTCGGCATAGTTCAAGTACTTGGCAATAATGGTGTGCGGTGATGGGCGATCAGGTTGATAGGCCCCAATGCAATGGGCTCTTCCGACCATGCAGGGTCTTGGCAGGCTTAGTGCCTCTGGGATGCGCCTGGGGCAGAACTCCATTAAGGCGGGTGTTTGTAAGGATTCAGGCACCCCTACAAACCGCAAATTACCTGTTCTCCAAGTCTTCTAATTTCTGAAGGATATATTGATTGGTCTTGTCTTGTGTTTGTTCAGTCACCTGTGCCTGGTAAAGCTCTTCTTCAATATAAGATATTCTATGTTCTGCCTCACTGATGTGGGAGGCATGCTCCTCCAGCTCCCTTTTGATTTGGAGCATTCCTTCATATACTGCTTTTTCTACTGTGGCCTTGATTGTGGGAGTCAAGATCGCAGTCAGTGCTTGAGTGATGCTGTCGTAACTATCTGTCCCTCTAGAGTGCAGGGGGGAAGAATAGTGCTGCTCACCTCCATAGAAGAAGTGTCCGTTCCATTCATTGACAAGGCCGCATCCCCGGTCTCAATTTGCGGTGCGGGCGGCGGAGCTCGCGGGCCACTCTTTTCTAAAAAACAGTCCCTTTTAATGGGGGGACAATGTGGAAGCTGTCCGGAGGGTTACCGGGTGCCTGTGGAGGGTCTGGGACAGTTTTTTAGGCAGTTTTGTGGACCAGGGAGTGGGAGCTAATATGGTGGGCTGTCACTCCTTACGGCACCAATACCAGAACTACTGTTTGTTTGTTTTAGTTGCATATACAATGCAAGGATAGCTGTACCGCAGAATTTGCATACAATTAGTAATAACATTCAGGTGACAGATTAGATTTTGGCCTATCTTTAAAATCATAGAAACCCTGACATATCATAAGTATCAGCCAGCATGGAATTATGAAATTGTAATTGTTATCTTTCTATGAGGAAGTGAGCAGGAATTTGGGTGGAGGAAGACCAGTGGATGTAGTTTATCTAGATTTGGCTAAAGCATTTGATACTGGACCGCACAAACATTTAATAAAAAAAAATGGTATTGAATACATTTTATGTACCCAGATAGGAAACTGATTGCATGAACTGTTCCAGAGAGTAGTGTTAAATAACTTAAATAACATTCTCTATGGTCTAAGGTTGTAAGTGATATGCCCCAGGCTTCTGTCTTGGGGGCAAAGCTGTTTAATTTGGGGACAAAAAGAAGGCAAACTTATTAAATACTTTCTTCAGCTCTGTGTATACTAAGGAGCATGGGGGAGCTCATGTCCACGTTGGGGTTGGTAGTGACACGGCCCCAAATGATCCACAATGGCTCAAAAGTGAAATGGTCCAGAAGTATTTAGACAGAATAAAGGTAGATAAAGCACCCGGACCAGATGGCATCCATCCACGGACCTTAAAGGAATTGAGCTCTGTCATTTCAAAGCCATTGTATGTCATTTTTAGGGACTCCTTAATGACTGGAATAGTACCACTGGATTGGCGTAGGGCCAATGTGGTGCCCATATTTAAAAAGGGATCAAAGTCTTTACCAAGTAACTATAGACCTGTTAGTTTAACTTCTATAGCTGGGAAGATACTGGAGAGTTTAATAAAAGACCACATAGATGAGTTCTTGTTGGATAAAAAGATTTTAAGCAACAGACAGCATGGATTCATGAAAGACAGAAGTTGTCAAACAAACCTGATTTCTTTTTATGAGGAGGTAAGTAAAACCTTGGACAGAGGGGTGGCTGTGGACGTGGTATACTTGGATTTTGCAAAAG
>BLSH010420768.1:187455-202560 GCA_018402905.1 Glandirana rugosa
CATGTCCCCGTTTTATTACAGAGATAGAGACCTCAGGTATGGAGAGAATTATGTTCTTTCCTAAAACGAACGAAACCTTTGGCGTCGAACCGTAACGTACGGTAATAATTCGAATACTAGATGGTCTTGGGGGTCTAGGAAGAGGTGATACCTAAGGGGGTCAACATGAGGGGGATCATACATGCTACGTACGTATAAGAATCGGGGGTTCACGTATTGAAATGTAAATAGTTGTAATTTGGAGTAAACGGTGTATCAACGGGTTAATCTGTCACGTAACTCCAGCCGAACATTCAACCTCTGTAGGACGTTCCTTCAATAAGGTGACGTAATGGACTCCAGAGATAGAGACATTATTTTGCCCCTGTACAAATCATTAGTAAGACCTCATCTGGAATATGCAGTTCAGTTTTGGGCACCAGTTCTCAAAAAGGATATGGGGTAACTGGAGAAAGTGCAGAGAAGGGCAACCAAACTAATAAAAGGCATGGAGGAGCTCAGCTATGAGGAAAGATTAGAGGATCTGGATTTATTCTCTCTTGAGAAGAGGAGATTAAGGGGGGATATGATCAACATGTACAAGTATATAAGCGGTCCATATAGTGAACTTGGTGTGGAGTTATTTACTTTAAGGTCATCACAAAGGACAAGGGGACACTCTTTACGTCTAGAGGAAAAAAGATTTCATCTACAAATACGGAAAGGTTTCTTCACAGTAAGAGCTGTGAAAATGTGGAATAGACTCCCCCCAGAGGTGGTTTTGGCCAGCACGGTTGATTGCTTTAAAAAAGGCCTGGATTCTTTCCTTAATGTAAATAATATAACTGGGTACTAACATCTTTAGGTAAAGTTGATCCAGGGTGAATCCGATTGCCTCTCGAGGAATCAGGAAGGAATTTTTTCCCCCGTTATAGCAAATTGGATCATTGGCTTTGCTGGGGTTTTTTGCCTTCCCCTGGATCAACTGTGGGTGAAGGATTGTATATGGGATTATTTGGTTGTATGTGTATGTGTGTGTGTGTGTGTATATATATATATATATATATATATATATATATATACATATTTTTTTTTTTTGGTTGAACTGGATGGACTTGTGTCTTTTTTCAACCTGACTAACTATGTAACTATGTAATTTGTTTATTACTATAATAATATTGAAGTTGGAATAAAGAGTTTATTTTCATTGTGTGCTGCTGATGATACCTAATTACACAGGGAAACACATTTGGCTAAGAATGTAGTAACATAACAGGAGGATCTTGATAATATAAGGTGTTGACAGATGAGCCTCAGTACTGAGAACTTGGCATGCCAAAAATATACATGCAAAATGCATATTGTGGGACTCCTTTGGGATAATCGGTGATGGAAAAAGATTTTGGGGTCCTTGTAGATCACAGGTTTAGCAGAACCATGCAATGTCAAGCTGCAGTTAATAAACCTAGCAAAATACTCTCATGCATTAAAATGGCATACAGTTAAGAGATATGTCAATAATACCTACCCCTACAAAACACTGGTACGTCCTCAACTTGAATATGCTGTCTTGGTCACCAATCCTCACAAAGGATGTTTTTTAATTAAAAGGAGTTCAGCTAAAGGCTACACATATAATAACGAACTGGAGGACCTCAGATATAAGGAACTATTACTTAGATTACACATAATCATTCAGGATAAAGGATGCTTAAGAATATAATCACAATGTAAAATATAAGGAGGATTATTAGAGTAAATGTAATAAAAAGTTATTTTTCACCCTAGGTTCACATATCCACATTTTTTGCAGGGTGTGTTTGGGTAGGCATAGCAGCCCATTCAAATGAATGAGCTGCAGTGCTTGCAATTCCACAAAAAAAGGTGCATGCACCTTTTCAAAAATGTGGCCACAGGGAAATCACATGCCCTTTTTGACCATGCAATTTCCCTGCGGTCCCTGCATCAGCAAATGCGCTGAGTGCTGAGATGCATGGGGGTGCCATTGCGAATGAATGGCAGCCCGGTATGTCTCCTAAGAGCAGCGCAATTTGGTTGTGGGAACAGATGGCGCAGATTCTGCACCCGTAGCCACTTGCACAGGTGTGAACCTAGCCTTAAGACCCTGAAGAAGGAGACACATGGCCAAAATATGAGGCTGGGAGAAAGCAAGTTTAATCTTAGGCAGAAAGGGTTCTTCTGAGACTGTTGTTAAACAAAACAAAAACAAAAAAACTTTTAGATGTCTAAGTTCACACTGGTATTAAAAGCAGGCATTTGAGGGGTGTTAAAAATGCCCCTCAAACACCTATGCAAATGATACAATGGACAGCACACAGTGCTTTTCACATTATCAAATCATGAAGCGTTAGCGTTGCTTCACTTCAAAATTGCATTTCAACACCTCCCATTCATGTCTATGATAACGCTTTGCAAATGCTCTGGCAGACATTTGCGGTGCGGTTGAGGTGCGGTTGTAGGGAGTTAAGATTAGTTTATTTCCTGTAATGGAATAGTCATTTGTGAAGCAGTTTTTACACGCCTTAACACTCATCAAACACTTCAAAACTGTCTTTCTAACTCGTAATTAATGCTTGTAAAACGCCCATACTAATGCTATATAAGCATTTGTTAAGCATTAGAAATTTAGTCAAGTGTGAACAAGCCCTTAGAAAGTGAACATCACACACACATACACACTGATGTTGAACAGGATGGACATCTGTCCTTTTTCAACCTCATCAGCTATGTAACAGTGTAAAGAAAGAACAGACAGGCTTCTACAAAATGAGGGTATCACAGGGGTGTGTGATGTCCCTAAAGCTTTTTCAACCTTATAAATAATTGTTTTATTACAACTAATGATGAGATATTTGGTAGTCTTACTACATTAGAGGATGTGTAGTTTGAAGACAATATAGTTTTTACTGTCCCATGTTTACTGCCATGTGCAGAAAAAAAATGTAATTTGTGCATTATTGCTGGACAGGTGGGATTGAACATCAAAAAAGAAAAAAATGTTTTTTTATTTAAAGCTGATCTTTGTTCAAATAGCTAAATACACAAGTGAAATACATACATATTATGAGAGCTGTTTACCTGCCAAAGTATTTAATTTTTTTTGTAAATCCAGTACTAAGCTCTTTCACAGCTCTTTCACAAAGTATAGCCTTGTCTCATAGGGCAGGAAACCTGCTTTTTTGTTGCAGTTGCTGCAGATTTGGTCAATGAAGTCAATTGGGATTACCTGTCTGCTTTGTTTACAATCAGAAGAAGGCTTGACATCAGAACTGTCATTTAGCAACATTTTTTTTTAAAGTGGTTCTAAATGCTGAAGGTTTTTTACCTTCATGCATTCTATGCATGAAAGTAAACAACTTCAGTATGCAGCTCCCCCTGAGCTGGATCTTGATCCTGTACTGTACAAGAGAGCTTCTGCTTTTCCATTCTCTGCTTCCTCATTGGCTCAGACAGTTGTCAATCACAGCCAGTGAGGAGGGACTGGTAGGCAGGGCAGAGCCCTGTTCTGCGTGTCCTATGGCCCAAAGGGCCAGCAGGGGACCTGAGAAGATCGGGTCTGCTCTGTGCAAAAGCATTGCACTGATCAGATAAGTATAACATGTTTATTATTTTTAAAGAAAAAATGGTAGCTTTTACTATTACTCACTTTTCCCGGAGTTCATCCTACAGCTGCACCCATTTACTTGCAGGTTTAAGGTATCCCCAAAGCATGCTATTTTAAATAATTATGCACTCTTAAGGTTGGCCCTGATGCCTTAAGAAAGTACGCACTCCCTGATGAATGGTATTTAATTTTCTTGCACTGGTACATGTGCTCTATGGCAGTGACAAGCTACCCATGCATTTTTTATTAAAAGCTTGGAAATTTAAATTGAAAAAGGGCAACAAATGTTCTATGCTATGTTTTAGGTTTGCGAATTTTGGTGAACATCCAGCAAATCTATTACTCGGTTCACTCGGTAACCAGTAGGTCACCTATGAAATGGATGATGGCCCAGTGAACTCCTTTGCCAGTTAACCAGGAGAGGTTAGTTATTTAACTACTCTCATGGGGGGGTAGGTGAGATGCACAAGAGCCCAACTTTTCATTCTTGCGCCACCTCCTGAGGCAGAGATGGTGCTGAAGAGCTAAATAACCAACAATCTCTATATATATCCCATTAAAAACCTTATAAGGAACAAAGTTCATTTTGAACCACCCACTAGAAAATAAAGGACATAGGGGCTTGTATAGCTGGAATTCACGGTTTTGGAGCTCTCCAGCCCTAGAAACAGCCCCACCGAGGGACATAATATGTTGCTTACAAAACTTTGCTCTAAAAGAAGACATTATGCGCAAGACGCGGAGAAATGACCACATTGTCTTTAATGGCGCTGCCATAATGCTTTTTCAAGATCTATCTCAAATCACCCTGAGTAATCACAGGGCCCTGTGCCCCTGCTGGAAAAACTAAGGAGAAAAGACCTGAAGTACACTTAGCACTTCCCTTTTGCTCTGACGGTGACTTTCAATGGCCACCAACACCTTCTGCGCACACCAACTGACCTGCCAGACTTTTGCGAGGCACTGAACTTAGGGCAGGTAGACGTACTGGATTGGTACTTTGAATTCATCCTGCCAACACCTCGATCCCTGTTCTCCTCACCAGAGAAAAGACATGCAAAAAGGATGAAGCACTCCCGCAATGGCGGACCTAAAATTGGGACTCCTAAGCCGGGTGCAGGACCCTCAAGGGATCAAGAGGACGATTGAACTGTCAACTAAGGCATTGCTTGCATTCATTTCACCCTAGCCTTCGGTGCCTTCACCATAAAAGCACCCTATAATTGTCCAAGGATCTGATTGCTGGACATATGAGTATCAGCATCTACAAGGAGAAGACAGATAGTGTGGAGTTGATTGCTACTGTCCATAAATCCCTCAGGGAGTATTGTGACACAAAAAAGCACCAAACAAAACCAATCGGTAATGTTAGGGACATGGCAATCTAATATGTGGTAAGACGGACACACGAAATGAGAAACTGGAACATACTCATGCTATTTATCCGCTCACATGATTGCTGAGTGGTCACTTCAGCAGCCTCTCCCCCCAGTTACTATAGTTTGACATAGACTGGTAACAGTTCTCCACCGAGTAATACCCCTGAACTGTTTAAGCCCGCTATTTTGATCTGGGATATACATTTTTTTTTCCTTTCTTCTTCTAAATCTATGGCTGGGCTGGGTGTATTTACATTTAGATTTTTTATTACATAGCTTAGCTGTGTGTTATGCTTCGCCTTTATTGGTTGTTGGCACTTAGATGCTGCTGATTGATACCCAATATTATTGCACCATAGTGCAATCCTGTTCCGTATACTATTGTCTCCCACTTACCCCCACAAAGTGCTCCTATTAGCAGACTTGTTGCTTCAAGAAGCACTAATTCCAACTAATTCCAACCAATAGACAGATCATTTTTCCTTTTTTTTTTTTTTTTTTGTTCTTTTTCCTGTCTGAAAGGAAGTTCACTTACTTTCCCTACTCCTACTACTTCTACTTCTTGTTTTATATCTCGATAACATAATCTTATCTTAGCATGCCTTATAATTCCCATCTGTTGTGGACACTATTTTCACACTCTCTGGTTTGTTTTGCAGGTCAGCAGCTGACGGTCTTCCTCCTGAGTCACTCTCATGGCGTACTCTTCCTTGGGACAAGGTCCTACAGTGGTGTCCCACAATGTAAGGGGTCTGAATATCCCTGAGAGAAGGTTATCTCTACTAAGAGAACTTAAGAAAGGTAGGCCACACTTCACATTCCTGCAGGAAACCCACTTTAAGACACACCACACCGAAACTCACCGACTGCTTTTTCATCAAAGCTTTCCATTCCACTAATGTCAATGCTAGGTCGAATGGGGGTTTCCATCCTTGTAAGCAGGGAGGCACCATTTAACCTGATAGAAAAATTGGTGGACCCGAAAGGCAGATATATTTTTCTGAAAGGGACATACAACGGGAATCCCATAACTTGGCAAATGTTTATTTTCCAAATAGGGCTCATATAACCTTCTGCCAACAGATTGTAAACGAACTCCAAGGATTTGCCTCAGGATGCCTCATCCTGGGTGGATATTTTAATTTACCACTCAATCCAACAGCTGACACCTCTAATGGGAAGACATGCATCTCCTATATGATTCTGAAGAAACTCAAAACACTTATTCATTCATTACAACTTATAGACGCTTGGCTATTCCTAAACACAGAGGGTCGTGATTTTACATTCTACTTGGTGCCGCACAATAGATACGCCCGTTTGGATTATCTCTTTGTATCTCAGAGAGATTTACAGATACTCTCAGGAGCACATATAGGCATTCAGAATTTTTCTGACCATTCCCCTATTTCAATTACATCGAGCTCGACATCATCCCGTACAGGACCACATACCTGGAAACTCAATTCCTCCTTTTTGACAGATGCAACATGTCTCCAAACCATAACCAAATCAATTAGGGAATTCTTCAGCCGTAACATTTTGCCTGACATGGACCCTCTCGTGATCTGGGAGGCCCACAAGTGCACCCTAAGGGGGAACTGATCAGGATGGGCTCACAGCGCAAAAAAAGAGAGAGACAAAGACATTCAACGCCTCACTGGGAAATCCATACACTCAAAACCCTTCATAAACAATCCCTTACAATTCAATCGGCAGGGGAGTTCCTGGGGGCAAAGAAAGCCCTACAGCAAATTCTTGACGCACGCACAGAGAAGGCTGTTTTTTAAAAAGAAGGTCTTCTATGAAATGGGAAACAAGACAGGCAAACTTTTGGCTAGGGCTTTGAGGAAACACAATGCCAGTTCTAATATCTCTGGAATCAGAAAATCTGATGAGTTAGACGTATCCACCAAGGCTATAGCTCAGCATTTTCACACATTCTATACAAAATTGTATAACTTGGCACCACAACATAAACTGGAGAGACTGATAGGGGACAGAACCAGCATTATCAAGAAATAAATAGAAATAGTGACCTTCCGATCCTGAAGGACTTGGATATAGCCATGCTTGACAACCCAATTGAAACTTCTGAACTGATAGAAGCCATAAAAAAATTAAAAAACCGGGAAAAGCCCAGGCCCTGGCGGGTTCACCTCCATGTATTACAAGACTTTTGCAGAACTCCTTACGGATCCACTCACTAAAGCTATGAACTCTCTGTCTCAGCCCTAGAAAGTCACACCAGACTTCCTCACGGCATTTATCATGGTCATTCCAAAGCAGGGAAAGGACCCAACAGAGTGCGCTAGCTATCGCCCAATTTCCTTATTAAATCTGGACATCAAATTGTTTGCCAAAATCATTGCGACCAGGCTGAGGCCGTTTTTACAAGATGTAATAGAACCAGAACAAGTGGGTTTCATGTCAGGTAAAGAGGCTAGAGATTATATCACCAAGGCTCTACTCTTAACCCAAGCAGTGCATTCCCAAAAATTCAGAGGCCTTCTCCTGTCCACGGATGGCCTTCGATAGGGTGTCATGGGACTTGATGTTAGCGGTTTGTCGACATGTGGGTTTTGGCCCCACATGATGGCATGGATCTCAGCACTTTATCAAAACCTGACTGGGAAACTCAAGATTAATGGGACCCTTTCTGAGAAAGTACACATTGCCAATGGCACCAGGCAAGGCTGCCCGTTATCATCCTTACTATTTATACTAACCCTGCAACCATTTGTTTAAATAGTAAACAGCAACAATGCAGTGGCCGGCTTTGGGGTCGGGGACAGAGAGTTCAAAATAGCTGCTTATGCTGATGACTTGCTATTCTTTCTGACGAGACCAATTATCTTTTTACCCAACCTAAAGCCTTGAATATCTCGATAGCAGACAACTCCTTCAAACGACTGAAAGCTAACTCCCCATTCAGATGGGAACCCAGAGCACTTAGATACCTGAGCGTTTGGCTGACTCCACTGATAGCCTCGATATTTGAAAAAACTTCCCTCCATTACTCAAACTGATTGAGAAAGACCTAAAAAGCTGACAAGCTGGCTACTTCTCATAGTTTGGGAGGGCAGCGATAATTAAAATGGTAATCTTACCTAAGTTGTTGTACCTCATGAGATCATTACCAGTGAGAAATAAATACTCACCTTGGATTAAGCGGAAGAGTTACACCAAAAACCTGAAACAAAACCCTCTCACAGATACCACTCTCAACCTTTTTCATTCCATAGCCAAGAAATCAGACATTTCCTCATTATTAAGCCCTCTCACCCCCCTGAGGAACAACCCAGATTTTGTGCCAGGTTTAGGTAACCCAACGCTACAATCTACACCCCTCTGCTAGCTGGAGACTATTTCCATGGGAATACAGAGAAAGAATGGCTTACCATAAAGTCCGAACAAAACCTGCCAAATATGCTTCTTTGGTCATATCTACAGATACATAGCTGCCTACAGGGAAAAAAGGACAAAAGGGAATTTTTCAGACCACTCACAGAGTATGAAAAAGCGTGTCACAAGGGTGATCAATTTAACAAAACCACTTTAACAAAACCACTTCAATATTGTACGTGTGGCTTCAAGACTCCAAACCCAACATCACTGATAGACTCAGGAGTAGAGTTGAGCGAACCGTAAAGTTTGGGTTTGTACCGGACTTTAGGGTGTCCATGTCCCAAACCCGGACATTTGACAAAAAGTCTGGGTTCGGGTATTTTTTTGCGCCTTTTGAATAGCTGCAGAGCAGCCAATCAACAAGCGTTTCACTCGTTTGCCCTTACAAGCCATCACAGCCATGCCTACTAATGGCATGGCTTTGATTGGCCAGTGCATCATGTGACCCAGCCTCTATATAAGCTGGAGTCACGTAGTGCTGCATGTCACATCATCTCATACTAGTATAGGGATAGGATCATGCTGCTACTGTGAGGGACAGATTAGCTTTCGAAAATCATGTCATACTAGTACAGGGAGAGGATGCTGCTGCTGGTGTGAGGGACAGATTAGCTTTAGAAAATCTGTTAAAAACAGTGATTTATTGGTGGGTGGGTGCTAGAGGAGATTTTTGGTTGCTAGAGTACATTTTGTTTGCTAAGCAAAGTGCCTCATATAAAACCTAAGAAATTTTTCTGTTTGTTAGGTGGGCGTTTGCAGCCATTTTTGCAAGTGCAGTGCACTTGCAACTGCTTGTGTGTCAGGGACACTACTTTAATCATGTTCTGTTAGTTCAGTTGGCAACATTTTGGCATATTTAAATACTGCTTTTACATTGCAGTTAGACAAATTGAAAAAATATTAAATATTATATTTAAAATATTACATTTGTGGCCAGCGGGGCATTTTGTGCACAAAATTAAAAAGTGGGTCTACGTTGCTGGTTTAAAAAAAAATATTCTAAATACTACATTTGCGGCCAGCGGTGCATTTCTTGCACAAAAATAAAAAGTGTGCCTATATTGCTGGTTTAAAAAAAAAGAATAATAATTTATTATTCTTTTTTATTATTATTAATAAATAGTGCTACATAGTACATTTGCACCTTGCTGTGCATTTCTTGCACAAAAATAAAAAGTGCGTCTACATTTCTGGTTTTAAAAAAAAAGAATAATAATTTATTATTAATAAATAGTGCTACACAGTACATTTGCACCTTGCTGTGCATATCTTGCACAAACTTAAAAAGTGTGTCTACATTGCTGGTTTTAAAAAAAAAAGAATAATACATAGTGCTACATAGTACATTTGCACCTTGCTGTGCATTTCTTGCACAAAATTAAAAAGTGCGTCTACATTGCCGGTTTAAAAAATAATATAAATTTGTGCTAAATAGCACATTTGCGTCCAGAATGAGGAGAGCGTCAAATAAGGGACGTGGTCGTGGTGCTGCTGGTGCTGCTGGTGTTGGTGGTGTTGGTGAAGCTCCTGTTGCAAGGAGAGGACGTGGTCGATCTGTGCCAGCTACATGCACAAGTGAAACACCTTCCTCAGATGCAAGTAGCCGACAGAACCTTCAACGTTATATGGTAGGCCCGAATGCCGCTCAACGAATGGTGAGGCCAGAACAAGTAGAGGCGATTGGGTGGCTGAAAATGCCTCCAGTTCCTTTACATTGTCTCCCACCCTTTCCCTTGATGAAAGCTCAGAGTTGGCACCTGAACCCCATGGCCATCTGTCTTTCACCTCAGCCCCTTGTAAATCAGCCAAGCAGTCTGAGCCCCAAGTCATGCAGCAGTCTCTTATGCTTTTTGATGACTCTGCTGGTGTGCTTTCCGTGGGCCATCCACATAGCCCTGCCCCAGAAGTGGAAGACATTGGGTGCACCAATGCCCAACCCCTTCTGTTGCAGGATGAGGACATTTAAACACCAGCGCAGCACGCCTCTGATGATGATGAAACACAGGTGCCAACTGCTGCGGCTTTCTACCGTGTGCAGACTGACAAGGAGGGCAGTGGTGTAGAGTGGGTGGAAGATGATGTGGAGGATGATGAGGTCCTAGACCCCACATGGAATGAAGGTCATGCGAGTGACGTGTGCAGTTTGGAGGAAGAGGTGGTGGTGGCACAGAGACACCAGCACAGCAAAAGAGGAAGCAGGTTGCAAAAGCGGAGCGACCGTCCCCTAGACAGTACGCTTGCTACTCCCCACCACACCCAGGAACCTAGCACACCAAAGGCAGCTCAAAGGAGTTCCCTGGCGTGGCAGTTCTTCAGATAATGTGCTGACGACAAGACACAAGTGGTTTGCACGCTGTGCAAACAGAGCCTGAAGCGAGGCATAAATGTTCTAAAACTGAGCACAACCTGCATGACCAGGCATCTAGATGCAAAGCACGAGCTGCAGTGGAATAAGCACCTCAAAATCCAAGAAAGGTCTGGGGCTCCTCCTGCTTTCTCTTTCAAAATTCCTGGCCTTTGAAATGATTTCATTGCCTCTGGTGGACACGGACAGTTTTAAAAACCTGATGGCGGTGGCTGTCCCACAGTACGTGGATCCCAGCCACCACTACTTTTCCAGGTGAGCCATCCCTTCCCTGCACAAACAAGTCGGGGACAAGATCAAGTGTGCACTGCGCAACGCCATCTGTGGCAAGGTCCACATAACCACTGATACGTGGACCAGTATGCACGGGCAGGGACGCTATATTTCACTAACTGCACACTGGCCAAATGAAGTGGCGGGTGGGCTTAAGGCGGATAACAGTTTGGCGCATGTCCTTCCGCCACCGAGGATTGCAGGGCATTTCTCTTTACCTCCTGTTGCCTCCTCCTACTCCACTTCCTCCTCCTCTACCACCTCCTCATCTGGTCAGCGTAACACCTTCACCACCAACTTCAGCACATCCAGGGGGAAATGACAGCAGGCTGTTTTAAAACTGGTATGTTTGGGGGATAAACCCCACACTGCGCAGGAGCTGTGGACGGACAATGAACAACAGACTGATGAGTGGTTGTTGCCACTAAGCCTCAAGCCCGGCCTGGTGGTGTGCGATAATGGGCAAAATCTCGTAGCAGCTCTAGGCCTAGCCGGTTTTACGCACATCCCTTGCCTGGCACATGTGCTGAATTTGGTGGTGCAGAAATTTCTAAAAAACTACCTGGTTATGTCAGAGCTGCTGCAGAAAGTGCAGGCCGTCTGTGCTCGCTTTCAGCATTCTCACCCTTCTGCTGCTCGCCTGTCTGTGCTGCAGCAGAACTTCGGCCTTCCTGCTCACCGCCTCCTATGCGACGTGCCCACAAGGTGGAACTCCACTTTGCACATGCTGGAGAGACTGTGCAAGCAGCAGCAGGCAATAGTGGAGTTCCAGCTGCAGCACGCATGGGTCAGTCGCTCTGCAGAAGAGCACCACTTCACCACCAATGAGTGGGCCTCCATGTGAAACCTGTGTACCATATTGCGGTGTTTCGAGTACTCCACCAACATGGCCAGTGCCGATGACACTGTTCTCAGCGTTACTATCCCACTTCTATGTCTCCTTGAAAAAACACTTTGGGCGATGATGGAAGAGGATGTGGCACAGGAGGAAGAGGAGGAGGAAGAGGGGTAATTTCTACGGTTATCAGGCCAGTCATTCACAAGTGGCTCGGAGGGTGGGTTCCTGGACCAGCATAGGCCAGGTAAAAAATTTTCAAGCCAGGGCACAGTTCTGGAGGATGAGGACGAGGATGATGAGGAGGAGGAGGAACCGTGTTCACAGCAGGTGGCACCCAAAGCAGCTCCTGGGCATCACTGGAGCATGGCTGGGGGGGATACGGAGTACACAATGATACACCTCCCACAGAGGACAGCTTGTCTTTGCCTCTGGGCAGCCTGGCACACATGAGCGACTACATGCTGCAGTGCCTGCGCAACAACAGCCGAGTTGCCCACATTGTAACTTGTGCTGATTACTGGGTGGCCTCCCTGCTGGATCCCCGTTACAAGGACAATGTGCCGTCCTTAATTGCCTCACTGGAGCGTGATCGGAAGATGCGCGGCTACTAGCGCGCGCTGGTAAACCGCGCTGCTGAGGGCTTTCCCAAATGACACCGGGGGCTCAGTGGAAGCACAAGGCGAAGGCAGAGGTCGCCAATGCAGCTGTGGCACCACCAGCACCTCAGAAGGCAGGGTTAGCATGGCCGAAGTGTGAAAAAGCTTTGTCAGCAGCATGCCACAACAAACAGCACCACCAGCTGATAGGCAATGTCTTAGCAGGAGGCAGCATTTCAGCAACATGGTGGAACAGTATGTGTGCACATGCCTACACGTACTGACTGATGGGTCTGCCCCATTCAACTTCTGGGTCCCCAAATTGGGCACATGGCCTGAGCTTGCCCTTTATGCCTTGGAGGTGCTGGCCTGCCCTGCAGTCAGTGTATTGTCTGAACGTGTGTTTAGCACGGCAGGGGGTGTTATCACAGCCAATGTGGACAAGCTAACGTTTATTAAAATGAACCAGGCATGGATCCCACAAGACTTGTCTGTACCTTGTGCAGAATAGACATTTATACCGACCTCACACAGCCATTCGTATACTTAAGTGAACTTATTCTTTTTTTGAGGCCTCCTCAACCTCCTACTCCACATCCATCTCCTCCTCCATTTTTTTATGTGATTTTAAGTTATTTCCCTATCCACATTTGTTTGCAGGGCACTTGTCCTACTCTTACCCCCATTTCGCTTCCTTTTGCAGCCATCTAGCCCTTTCCAGGACTTTTTTAGAACCATTTTAGTGCCCAAAAGTTCGTGTCACCATTGACTTCAATGGGGTTCGTAGTACGTAGTCAAGTTCGGGGCCGAACTCTAACTTTTTCGCTACGTTCCGCTGAACCCGAACATCCAGGTGTCTGCTCAACTCTACTCAGGAGGAAATGGTCGGAAGAACTGCAAGTGGAGATCTCAGAGGGCCAATGGAGGTATGCGTACATTCTAGCACACAAACGTTCTATAAATACGAAGGTCCAAGAGACAGCTTACAAGCTTTGCACAAGGTGGTATAACACCCCATCTAAATTACATAGATGGAACCCACAAATCCCTGCGACCTGCTGGAGGTGCCAAAAAGGTATTGTCACCCTTACTCATATCTGGTGGGGATGTCCGCTGCTTGTTCCATACTGGGATAAGGTTAGAGAGACTACTCGAGGAATTACAGATACATAACTTACACTTGATGCCGCTTGCTGCGTATTACAAGTAACAAGTACACCTGTGAAAAAAAAAATCAAAATTCCCTCCCAAATCTCTGATTCCTAGGCTCTGGAACCACACCCCCCCCCCCCCCCCCCGGGTTCCAGGCATCTAGGAATGGTTGCACAAAGTTGCAGACATCTGCACTATGGAAGAAACTTTAGCACAAGCTCAGGATAAAGCCGAGAGATTCCATAAGACATGGCAGCCATGGTTTCTTTTTTAAGTACTCTACAGATTATGACAATCTGATGAAATGATAGATCTTAGGAGACACATGATTTTATACCACCCGATGGGCTTTCCCTATCCACATATGGTTGAAGGTTTTTTTACACTATGATGACTGATCCACAACAACCATCTTTTTCTTTTCTCTTCCTTTTTCACGCTTTTTTTCTCTCTGCTTTTTTTCATCTCTAAATTTAACCCCCCAACACAGATGTAGCTACAATTCTAAGATTTAAGTTGATTTTGGTCATGTTAGGCTTTCTCGGGCACCACTACATATGGCTCATGTTTGGTGCCACGGGACTACAGTAAAATGAATGCTTAATGTCGACATTAGTGCCTGCCTATGAAATTGTGTATTTGCCTCATATGTTATCCATTGATTATTTTACAGTTGCTGTAATAGTTTAATATAGCCATATCTACATCTGTCATGTTGCAAACTGAATAACTTTTCAATAAACTCTTAATGTGATAAAAAAAATAAAGAATCATATGAGGCAATTTGTTTTTTTGTTTTTTTCTAGCGAAGTTTAAAAATTGTCAGATTAGCTGCTACATTGTAAATCCCTTTTTGTGAAATTTTGTTTCCCCAGTTATAGTGTTGAGCGAACCCGGACTGTAACGTTCGGGTCCGTACCGAACTTTCGGGTGTCCGTGGCACGGACCCGGACCCGGACATTTCAAAAATCGTTCGGGTTCGGTCCCAGGTTCTGCTATTTTACTCCACGTGTTGAGAAGCTGCAGGGCAGCCAATCAACAAGTGTTTCACTGGTTTGCCCTTAGAAGCCATCACAGCCATGCCTACTAATGGCATGGCTGTGATTGGCCGGTGCATCATGTGACCCAGCCTCTTTATAAGCTGGAGTCACAGTGCTGCAGTCACATGCTCCTTGGGTTAGTGTAGGGAAAGGTAGCTGACTGCGTGAGGGACAGATTTGAGACATTTTAAGACCTGATCCTGCATCCTGAGATAGATTACTTTACTACTGCTGTCTGTGCTGTTGCTCTGAGGACAGATAGCAGAAATTAGAGATTTCACATACCGCTGCTTTGAGTTGCAGATCAAGCTCTGCATAGAACAACGATCGCTACGATCGTGCTCTACGATCAGATTGTTGGGGGAATTTGAGATTTCAAATACCGCTGCTTAGAGTTGGAGATTTGCAGATTAAACTCTGTCCAACGAAACGATTGTACGTTCGTACACA
>BLSH010420768.1:231601-265566 GCA_018402905.1 Glandirana rugosa
TTTTTGTTTTTTTGATTTATAAATTGTATGAATATGTTTTATAAATGTCTTTTTCTACGTTTAGTATTAGAAATAAGTATGGAGCTAAATGGAAATGGTGTTTAGAATTAACCCGATGTGATACCGATGTGACATCGGGTTAATTCTAAATACCATTAACTGGTGTATGGTGTTAGGACTAAAGGTACGAACGATAAGGACACCTTCCTAGAACTGATCACAACTCGCTTGGACCTGACATTGCAAGCCCAGGCATGGCTTAAAAGCCCACAGGCACCGTGCCTGAGCCTGGGCCTGTAAAGTTTTTAACAAGTTGGCTGCCCTGCAGCTTCTCAACACGTGGAGTAAAATAGCAGAACCCCGGACCGAACCCGAACAATTTTTGAAATGTCCGGGTCCGAGTCCGTGCCACGGACACCCGAAAATTCGGTACGGACCCGAACGTTACAGTCCAGGTTCGCTCAACACTAGTCAAGATCCTTCCACAGGAATAGCAAGCATGGAAATCAGGATTGTGGTATGTGGTCAATTACCATAAATCTTAATTGGGCTACAGTGTAGCCATAGTGTAGCCCAATTAAGATTTGTGGTAAAGGTAAATCGAGGTATGAATAAAGATTATGATTTGCATCTTTTTCTGTAAATATTTTGTATAAGTATGTTAAATATTTAGTTTTTTTGTTTTTTTCTTTTTAAGAGATGCTTTGTGAATAACCAGAAACACTGTATAATTATGTATCCCCTGAATATTATCTGTGATTGTTAGTTTCTATCTTGCTCTAAGTGAAGAGTATCCAGGTGATGCTAATTTCCAGTTGATGAGAGAGGTTACTATAAAATTAATGTTATCAGATCCTGATTTTCATGCTTGCTATTCCTGAGGAAGGATCTTGACCGATCCGAAACGTTTTTGATTTTTATGTCTCTTTGATGAGTCTTTTACTGTCTTAATAAATTTTTGGGGTGCTGCAGATTGGACTTTCTTTATTTCTTCTATATATACAGTATCTCACAAAAGTGAGTACACCCCTCACATTTTTATAAATATTTTATTATATCTTTTTATGTGACAACACTTAAGAAATCAAGTGAGAAGGGTGGCTATTAACATACTAAGGAGGCTTCTAGAGACTTGAGCCTTTTGGGTAACCCCGGGCTAACATGGACCTATGCAGATATATGTCAAAATATTGAGATAAAGCTCCCCAGATCACTGGCACAATCTGCATAATCCATACAATTGCTTCTGGGGGTTTACCTGCCAGCACGCACAAGAAGAGCTGGTAATATATTCCAAGGGTAATCTAAAGGTAATCTAAATGTAACTTAACCACACAAGGAGTAATCATCCCATAAAGCTGACAAATGTTATCTCTTTTCCCTTCCCTTCACTTCCCCTAGGCAGAACTATTTGAATGTGGTTTGTTATAGCTACTGCTGTGTCCTTTCAAAGCCCCAATAGCAGACTGAAAATTGGGATTCAGGAAGTGGGATATCAAAAGCATTGAAAATATCCAAAAGGGGCACTATAGGACCATAGATCTGTCAGAGGCGACCAGTGAATGGTCAGGAACAAATAGGAACAAATAGAGGAGAGGTGAGGTTAAGTGACTTTTGAGCATCGCCAGGCCATGACTAGGGACCAAAAACACGCTGAACAAATTATTGGAGCAACATCAACGTCAAAACAAACTAAGCTGCTCAAAACGAACAGCCTTTACCGTTATATGTCCTCTGCTTCTACTGCCACAGCTACAGCAAAAACAGGTTCCTCCACAGTTGCCCGGGACACCCGGAAAGCTAAACTTGCTGGCCCCACTGCGGAGATGGAGATTCCCCAAGTCACCACTCAAACTACCATTCAAGTTGATGATGATCCATCTGATACTTTGGGGGCTGCTGCTAGAAGCCAGAAAGGGGAGATACAGTGCCCCGAGGGGGGAGATTAACTCTGATGCGGGGGCTACAACCCGATCCAGGAGCCACACCCAGCAATGTTACTGGTAGTGTTACTAATAACATTGCCAATGAGTCTAATCAAGTCCCATGCAGTGGGGGGGTTCTGATGAAACGCAATTAGTACAGGAGGCAAATAGGCCTGGGGCACCAGACAGAAGCTCCAAAGCCCCCACAGATCCAGGTACATCAGGAACACACCAGCCGGGGATGGAAAATTCTGAATTGCAGACTATTCTATGCTCTCTTCCTACGAAACAGGACTTACTATCACTTCCCAATAGAGGAGACCTGGAGGCCCTGGCACAACAATTGGAAGGAGTCTTGAGGAAGGAGATATCAGAAGTGCGCGAACAGGTGGAAATTGTAGAGACTAGGGTTTCAAAACTGGAATCTACAGTGGATGCTGTGAATCAGTGCCTGGATGTTATAGTGTCATCTAAACCTACAACACAACATCAATTTATCTCACTCTCTCTGCGAGTTGAGGACATGGAAAATCATAGCCGTAGAAACAATATTTATTTTAGGGGTATCCCCAAAAATATTGGGGGAGCAGATTTAGGGCCAGACAATTTGTAACAATATTTTGGGTAGACCCACTACATCGGAGATTATTATAGATAGAGTACACAGGGTCACCCAATATAGGAGCCGACAGGAATCTGAGCCCCAAGGGATTATTTACAAGATTATTGTAATGAGAACGGTATCATTAGCAGTAATCAACATGGTTTAATGAAGAATCGTTCTTGCCAAACCAATCTATTAACCTTCTATGAGTTGCCATCAAGATAAAGAAAGGCCTGTAGATGTGGTGCATCTAGATTTTGCAAAAGCATTTGATACAGTTCCCCACAAATGTTTAATGTATAAACTAAGGTCTCTCAACATGGATCAAAGGGTGAGTGCATGGATTGAAAACTGGTTACAGGGGTGAGTCCAGAGAGTGGAGATAAATGGGGAGTACTCGGATTGGTCTGGTGTAGAAAGTGGGTTTCCCCAAGGTTCTGTCCTGGGACCAATCCTATTCAATTTATTCATAAACGATCTGCAGGATGGGATAAACAGCTGAATCTCAATATTTGCGAATGATACCAAGCTAAGCAGGGCAATACATTCTCCACAGGATATGGAAACCTTGCAACAAGATCTGAACAAATTAATGGGGTGGGCAGACAAGTGGCAAATGAGGTTTAACGTAGGAAAAATGTAAAATAATGCATTTGGGTACAAAGAACATAAACGCAAGGGGAGAGCCTCTGGGGGAATCCAGGATGGAAAAAGACCTAGGGGTCCTAGTAGAGAACAGGCTCAGCAGTGGCATGCAATGCCGAGCTGCTGCAAGCAAAGCTATCAAAGTGTTGGCATGCATCAAGAAAGGGATCAACTCCAGGGGTAAATCAATAATTCTCCCACTATACAAGTCTCTGGTGAGGCCGCACCTGGAGTATGCCGTCCAGTTCTGGGCACCAGTCCTCAGGAAGGAAGTCCTGGAACTGGAAAGGGTTCAGAGAAGGGCAACAATGCTAATTAATGGTTTGGAGGACCTTAGTTATAAGGAAAGATTACAAGCACTGAACTTATTCTCTCTGAGACGCTTGAGAGGGGATATGATTTCAATGTACAAATACTGTACTGGTGACCCCACAATAGGGACGAAACTATTCAGTGCAAGGGAGTACACAAAGACACACGGTCATTCACTAAAAATAGAAGAAAGGCGGTTTAACCTTAAACTGCGTAGGGGGTTCTTTACTGTAAGAGCAGTGAGGATGTGGAATTCTCTTCCACAAGCAGTGGTTTCTACTGGGAGTATAAATAATTTCAAAAAAACTATTAGATACGCACCTAAGGGATCACAACATTGAGGGATATACAATGTAATACTGACACAAAAACACACACATAGGTTGGACTTGATGGACTTGTGTCTTTTTTCAACCTTGCTAACTATGTAACTATATATGTAACATCTGCCATCTACACTATTTTAATACAAAAGAAGAAATAATGCGGAAAGCTTGGCAGATGGGTCAAGTGGAATACGAAAGTTCATAGATAATGGTTCTCTAGGATATCTCCAGGAACTCTTGATGCATGAGGTGCCTACGCCCCGTTTTAGAACATATTAAAGTTAAAGGGGCGACACTTGGGGGCATCCATTCCATTTGAAACTGGCTGGATCTTATATGAGTTTTGTTGGGGTATTGGATTTTGGTTTCCCTTTTTTTTTTTTCATTTTTTATTAGTGAATACCAATCCTGCCATTGAGTATATTAAAGGTTGGCATGCTTGGTGTTTTGGTGTTTAATAAAGGGTGGAATTGCTGTTCTGAGTTTCATAAAGGTATGGGGTTTTGCTTTCTTATTTATTTATTTATTTTTTTCTTTCTCTTTTTTCCCTCCTCTTCTCATTAATATAGGCCAACCATGCTGTTGAGTGTTTTGAGTAAGGTTGGCAAGTTTTGAGTTACATAACGGGCAGGGTTTTTAATATAATATTTTTTCTTTTCTCTTTTTTTTCTGTTTGTTTGTCTCCCAGTACCCAGCAGGGTCTCAGAGTTTAGTTGCATTGAACAGCCCATATTAATGCCCTGGGAAAACTTAACCCCTATCTCTTTAATATGTGCATTTAGGAAATTAAACCTAAGCACCCTCAGAGGATTCTCATCAGCATGGTCGTTTTCTCTTTTTCATTTTTTTGTTATTTTCTTATTCCTATTTTCTGTTTTCTTTTTCTTCTTTTTCAGCAGCTGGGCATATATACACCCCCAAATAGGTCTCCTCCAGCTCCATTGGGTTAGTCTGGGGGAACAAGGAAATCCTTTTGACCCTTTCTCTTATTTTCTTTTGTTTCCCTCTATGGCTGTCCCTCTGGGCCCAGGCTAACATGGTGGCTTCCGGCTCCCTCCGGACATCTTAAGTTTACCTCCCTTAACGTGAAGAGTCTGAATAATCCAGAAAAGAGATCTAGACTTTTGAGAGTCAAATTGTTTTTATTCAGGAGACCCACTTCCAGGTTGGGAGGATTCCAAAATTGTAAAATAGAGCGTTCCCGGTGGTATATCACAGCTCCTCACCAATCTCTAGAGCTAAGGGAGTCAGTATTCTCCTTGCAAGGTCAGTACCATGGACCCTAGGTACATATATTATGGATGAGCAAGGTAGATATTTGATCATAAAGGGCCTTATCGGAGACACTCAGGTAACTTTGATCAAGGTGTACCTCCCGAACACGAACCAGTTTCTCTTTCTTAGGATGTAGATCCCTCTGATTTTGGAGCATAGCGATGGCGTAGTAGTTATGGGGGGCAATTTCAGTTTTGCATACGACCCACAGCTGGATGTTTCAAGGGGGGCATCGCACTTGTCATTCTCATACTTTTTTCTTTTTTTATTCTCTGTTTATTGTTTTCGAAATATAAAAGACAAATTACATCATACACATCTTTAAAAAAAACATTTTGTACACTTATAAAACAAATTTTTCTAGCCCACCCCCCATCTCCCCTTGGTCCCCCACGTCCTCTCACTTAATTCTATGCAGTTTCCATTTCTGCTATCATTAAATCAATATATTCCTTTGATTTTTTTAATCCTACCCATTTACTCAATTTTCCTAACCTTTCCTCTGTTTCTTCTTCTTCACTACTTTTTAATGTTCCATGCCACATATCTCACCCACCCTATCACGCCATTCTTTTAGTGAGGGGCTTTCCATTTTTTGCCAGTATTTAGGCATTAAATCCTTCGCTGCATTCAGAAGATCTGGCACCACTGTTTTTACATATTGTTTAATAGGTTCCTTCCCGCCATGAAACAGACATTCCCATGGGTCCATTGTAATCTCTACCTCCATTATTATTATTGTTTTTATTAAATTTATTACCCTACCCCAATATTCTTTAATCGTGGGACAATCCCACCATACATGTGCCATTGTCCCCTTCACCCTACATCCCCGCCAACAGAGTGCAGACTTCTCCTTCTGAAATCTCGCCACTCTGTCAGGAGGGTTAAGTACCACTGTGAAACATACTTATAGTTCATTTCCCATGTTCTACTATCAATTGCAGACTTATGTGCCAATATCATTATTTTTTTCAATTGTTGACTTTCCACCCATGAACCAAATTCTTTTTCCCAACTATTGATGTATGGCAGTCTCTTCTCTTCTACCAGTGCCACCAGCAACCCATACATCCATGAGATCCCGCCTTTAGTTTTTTTTGTTGCACATATTTTTTCCAATAATGATAGATAATTTTCCGATCTCAATGGATGTGGCAAAGAGTCTACAAAATGTTTCATTTGAAGATGCTGCCATGCATCGATATTACAAAAATCCCCTCTTTGTCTTAAATCTTCTAGTGTCCCCATTCTCTCTTTAACCATTATGTCCTTTAATTTTAACGAGTCCTTTTCAATCCATTTACCGAACCAATCCTCTTTCCCTGGAGCAAAATAGCTAGTTCCACATAGTGGAGTGAGTGGAGAGTTATACTTCCATTTTCCCTGTGCAAAAATATTGTCTTAAATTTTAAATACAATATGTGTCATATCACTTGTGTTAACATCAAAACTCTTATGTTCCGGTGGTATCCATACCATCTTCCCTAATTTTGTCTTTCTAATTTCACCCATTTTTTCCTTCATTATCACCTATGTTATCACCCGTAATACTGTAATATTTTTTTAAGTCTGGTACTGCTAACCCACCTTGCGCTTTCTCCCTATTTAAGACAGAAGATTTTATCCTCATTTTTTTTTTTTCTTCCAGATAAATCTTCTTACGATAATTTTTACTATCTGAAAAAATGTATGTTGAATGCTAATTGGCAACATTTAAAATTTATATGTGATTTTAGGTAGTAATACCATTTTTATCGCATTTATACGACCTATCCAGGACATGTGCCATTTTCCTCACTTCCTCCTTTATTTCATTTAGTAGGGGCATGTAATTTGAGTAGTAAAGCATTTCCCAAGCTGCTGTGAACTCAATTCTCAAGTAATTTAGTTCTTCCTTATTCCATTTAAAGGGAAACTCTCTCTGTAGTTGCAGCCCCTCCTGTTTGCCCAGGTTAATATTTAGAACTTCTGATTTGCTGTAATTAATTTTAAAATTTGATAGTTCTCCGTAGTTTTTAATCACATTCATTAAGTTAGGGATAGTTAACCTTGGGTTACTAATGTGAATTAAGATATTGTCTGCATAAGCGGCTATCTTATGTTCTTCCTCTCCTATCTTAAACCCCTTTATATTTTGGTTGTTCCTAATTAGAGCAAGGAGAGGCTCCATGAACATAATAAACAGTAATGGGGAGAGGGGACACCCTTGTTGTGTCCTGTTTTTCATTTTGAAAGCTGGGGACAAAATCCATGTATTCTGACCTTCGCTTTAGGACGATTATACAGTACCAAAATCCACTGAATCATTCTAGCTTTATACCCACCGATTCTAGGGTCTGAGTCATGAGCCCCCAGTCTATCCTGTCAAAGGCCCTTTTGGCGTCAATTGACAGTAGCAGACCGGGTGGTCCACCTGTCTTAATTTTTTGGATCAACAACAGGGTTCTTACCCTCCCTCCCTGGGATGAAACCCACTTGGTCCTCCTTAACCACTTCTTTTATCACTTCTTTTAGTCTAGTGGCCAACACCTTAGAGAAAAGCTTTATATCAGCATTTAACAATGATATTGGTCTATAGCTTGAGCAGAGTGTCTTATCTTTCACCTCTTTTGGGATTATTGAGATTGTGGCCATTAAGGCCTCTCTTCTCACCTCCCAGCTATTGCCGATCCCATTCATATATTTACATATTATAGGGGAGAGTATCTCCTTAAACTTCCTATAGTAACATATTGAAAACCCATATGGGCCCGGACTTTTCCCTAGTGCTGTATTAATTAATGCTAGGTTAATCTCTTCTACCGTTATGGGGGCTTCCAACCCAAGTACCTGGTTCTCTGCTATTCGAGGTAGGTTGGCTACTTTCAGAAAGTCATTAATTTTTCCTTTCCTCTGATTCTCCAATTCTGGATTACCTGCTTGTTTAACCGAGTATAGTTTCCGATATAATTCTTGAAAGGTTTCGGTGATCTCTGTTGTTTTATATACCGTATCTCCAGCCCCATTTTGTACCCTTTCTATGTAGCTCATTGATTTCTTCTTATTTAAAATTCTAGCTAAATGTTTTCCTATTTAATAGCCGCGCAGATACCTCTCTTTTTTTAATTTTATTGTAGGTTTTGTGAGTCTCCTGTTCGATTAAGTCTTTTAATTCATCTCTTTTTATCACCAAGACCTGCGATACTTCTGCTCCATTTTCTCTTTTATGTTTTTGTTCTAGTTCATATATTTGTTTTATTACCTCCTCCGTCTGTTTTATTCTTTCTTTTTTTCCCTAGCCCCCTTATGTAGGCATTATGGGCCTCCCATACAGTTGGAGCAGCCACCTCTTCGGAACTATTTAGCTCAAAGTATTGGACTCGTTCTTCATCTTTTCTTTTGTGTCTCTATTTTTTAACAGTTCTTCATTTAACCTCCAATCACTTCCCTTCTTTTGGTCTTTGGATACCCAATGTCATACTCACTGGGGCATGATCTGATAAAGTTGTCACCTCAATATTTGTTTTGATCACCTGTTCCAGCACTCTATGTTCTACAAGAATATAATCTATTCTAGAGTATGTCCCGTGCACCGGGGAGCGAAACATATAATCTTTATCTTTAGGGTGTTGAGTCCTCCATATATCGATCAGCTGGTTTTGATATAATTTTTTTTCCTCTTCTCAGTTGTACACTACATGTCCCCTGTGCCCGGGACGTACTATCTATCTCTGGATCCAGGACAAAATTGAATTTTCCACTTTTAAATTCTGTAAGTGCAGGCTCTATTATTCCATCTGCCCTTCAGAAATATGTACCGCCCCTCTGGATCTACCAACCTTTCCCTAATACAAACTGAACCCATCTAGAGAACCCAATGGCCACCCTTTTGCTCTTTTAGTCATGGAATCACTGTAATACCAGATTGGGTAGTCCTTTGAATATAATCTTATATTTGTATCGTGAGAGGTATGTGTCTCTTGCAGGAACACAATTCCTACTGAGTGGCGATTTAGTTCTTGTAATATTTTATGTCTTTTTTGCAGGCAATTCAGCCCTCGCACATTATATGTTAAAAAAATTTACTGATGACATATTGTCTTATTCCTCTCCTCCCCTCCAGCTTACATCTAAGCTTCTCCATCTGCCTGTCTTTTCCCATAGGAGACCTTTCCCTGCCCACTCAATCCACCCCCCACCTGCTCCCTGTAGGGGTAATTAGGTCTACACATGCATGACCTTTCCAACTAGCAGTAAGTTTGGCTATGTACTCTACCCACTCCCTAGTTTTTTACCCCAGAGAGGTTGAGCTCCAACAAAAGCCCCAGCCAAGGCCCTCCCACTCCCCACTCAATGGAAGACCTCCAGCCGACACATTCCCAGGCATCGAAGACCCATCCCGTCATGATCTTACAGTTACTCCCTCCCCCCCAGCCTACTCTCTCCACCGCCACCCTAAGTCTTTTTCTTAGTTGTTGTTGTCTTCTGAGGTGTCCGCTGCCATAATTGGTCTTCCATAATAGAAGACTTCTCTTGGTCCCCTTACCAACCTGGCATAGCAGGCATAGATATCTCTAATTTCTTACAAAGGTCTTCTGTTTCTTCTGGAAATCTCATTTTTGCAGAGCGGCCATCTTCTTTTCCTACTAAGCATGCTGGGAAACCCCATGAGTATTGAATCCCCTGTGTTCTCATTTGATCCAGGAGTGGTTTAAGTAATTTTCTTCTCTCTCATGTTTCCCTAGCTAGATCTGCGAAGACCTTACTTTCAGTGCCCTCAAACTTCACGGGGACTCTTGTTTTCAACTTCTGCCAAATTCTCTCTGTCTTTGTAATTATGGAAACAAACTATAACGTCTCTGGTTACTTCTTTCCCCAGGTTGGCAGGTTTCCTAACCCTATGCACTCTTTCAATTTCGATCATCTCTGTATCAGATTTCCCCAGCATTGGGCTAAACCCTTTGTTCATGACACTTTGCAGATCCTCTGCGTGTGATTTTTCAGGTATATCTCAAATGTTTAGATTTTTTCTTCTTATACGGTTCTCTTGATCCTCCAATCTATATTGTATGTTCCACTGTTCCCTTTGAACACTACTCAGTTGCTCTTTTAGTTTCCTGATCTCCCCTGCTTGGTTATCTAGTTTATCCTGTTTCTTCAACCCTTTTTAGTATCTGACTCAAGTCCTCATGTATGGTGGCCATATCTCCTTTAACTGAATGCTTAAGTCGTTGGAACATTTCCACCATTTCTGATTTTGTTGGTATTTGCGCCCTTATTTGCTGTTCTTCCTCATTTATGCTTTGCTGTTCACTTCTCATCCGATCTATGGTGTCTGCTCCCAATGATTGTCTGTTTTGCGCTCCTTTTGTTACTACCAACTTTTTGTTTACTTTTTGCCCCCAGTTGCTTTGTCGGACTACTTTGCTTACTCTCCTGCACCATAAATTTTTTAATCGTATTGGGGCTTGAGATGGCTTTTGGGGGGTCACCCCTGTTCCCTACACTGATTTACCTATATTGAATGTTCTCTTATTTAATGAAAATAACAGAGGAAAAACAAATGGGAGAACACAAAAAAAAGAAAAACAACAGGGTATCCCAATTCACTCAACTTATTAGGCAATGATAGACACACAGGCTAATTTCAATATAGTTTTTCAGCACTTTCCAATATGATCTGCTTCTTAATCCAAAGGGACAACATATGGCATATAAGGCAAAGTCACTCACCATTCAGATGGCCTCCGCTCTTAAACATGGGGAAGCTATGCTTTGTGGTAACACTTTTATAGATGAATAAAAAAACAGAAGAGATGGGAAAAAAAGAAAATATGCAGTTCACTCAGCCTGCTGCTTCCAAGCTCTTTAGTTATGGATTACCGTAGTTCACAGAATAGCCCCTCAAAGTTCCAGTTCATCCCTCTTCTCTATCCAACAGTATCATGGAGAGAGGAACATTTGTTTCAATATGGAGTCATTATGCAGGGATTGAGACCATAACACAGCACCTGAGTGCACAGGATATATGACTCACTTTTCTATCTCTGACCATCTAGTTGGAGCCATCAAAGTAGACCATGAGATTGTAGCCCTGAGGTGAGAAGCATAATAATACTTGGCGATATCTGATGCCCCCAATCCACCTTTTGACATCTGAGAGAAGACCACTGAGTTCGCTATTCAATGTGCTTTACCATTCCATATGAATTTAAGAAAGGATCTTTGTAGGGACAGTGGTATAGCTACCAGTAGGGTCTCAAAAAGGTAAAGTAACCTGGGCAGTATGGACATTTTCAGGATGTTATCTCTGCCTAGGAGGATATTTAGTCCAACTATGGAGAGATTTGGTGATGTCCTGAAATAAAAGGGAGTAATTTGATGCATATAAGGTAGAGAATGAGGGAGTTAGATATATACCTAAATACAGTCAGGTCCATAAATATTGGGACATCGACACAATTCTAATCTTTTTGGCTCTATACACCACCACAATCAATTTGAAATAAAACAAACAAGATGTGCTTTAATTGCAGACTTTCAGCTTTAATTTGAGGGTATTTACATCCAAATCAGGTGAACGGTGTAGGAATTACAACAGTTTGTATATGTGCCTCCCACTTTTTTAAGGGACCAAAAGTAATGGGACAGATTAACAATCATAAATCAAACTTTCACTTTTTAATACGTGGTTGCAAATCCTTTGCAGTCAATTACAGCCTGAAGTCTGGGACGCATAGACATCACCAGATGCTGAGTTTCATCCCTGGTGATGCTCTGCCAGGCCTCTACTGCAACTGTCTTCAGTTCCTGCTTGTTCTTGGGGCATTTTCCTTTCAGTTTTGTCTTCAGCAAGTGAAATGCATGCTCAATCGGATTCAGGTCAGGTGATTGACTTGGCCATTGCATAACATTGCACTTCTTTCCCTTAAAAAACTCTTATGATAAAAAACTCTGAAGGTTTTGGACATGGCTAGGGGACAGTGAGTTCTATAACCATCAGCCTGTATGAGGAAATCAGGAAGAAGTGGAAAGGATGTGGGCGAAGTTTATTTACCAGCATCCTGTGGGGCTTATTCAAGAACTCATAAAATTTCTGTTTAACCCAAATAAGGGACTTGGCCGTTCTAGTCAGAGCTAAGGATCTCAATTGTTCCCTTGAAACAATGTTTTTTATTTAGATATCAAATGTATTTACATACAATCACATTGCAGAGAAGTATTGTAATTACATACATAGTACATCATGCATTGTTTGAATAACTTCTGTGCTTGATATGTTTGCAAAGAACAGATGAGTTAAACAGATTTAACAAATTTAACAAATTTAACATACCCGAAATGTAGATAAGCCTAGGCTACCATTTCCAAGACCTAAGTGGTGTGGTTTCACTCTTGTTCATACTCATATTTTCCATGTGTTTTGAAAATATTCCAATGCTAAGGAATTGGTTGCAATTGCTTTTTCAAGCATCCTATTGGAATTAACAGTGTTTTTAACATCTGAGATGTTTGGGGCTTGTAGAGACTTCCATCTTTGTAGCAACAAGGATCTTGCTGCTATAAGAGTGTGTGTTACTACCTGCCAGTATTCTTTGGGATAGATGTCCACCCCCAGATTCAGGATAGCCAGTTCCGGGTTTGGTTTGAGCAGGATGCCCGTGCATTTAGCTAGTAGCTGAAAGGTCTGTGACCAAAAACTAGTAATCGCTGGGCATTCCCACATCATGTGTAGTGAAAGGGGTGTAGTGCCAACTGTTCCACAGTTTTAGGGACAATTCCCAATATGCTTTGCAATGCGAAGAGAGACGTATGGATTGTATTGCTTTTTTCCAACTGTCCGGTGTAAAGGTCTGTTTGAGGTCTTTTTCCCATTTGGACATCGAAGATGTTTTATGGAGTGTATCACTATCTTGGAGATACCCGTAGATTGTAGATATGTCTTTGTTTGCTTTATTGGAGGACTGTAGGTGGGACCAAATTTTGGTGTTTATAAGAATCTTGTTCCAGGGGTGTTTAGATAGATAGTTTAAGATTCTGGAGATGGTAAATGATTCTGTGAGGGGAAAGTTAAATTCTTCCAAAATAGCATTTGTTGTTTTAAGTTTTTATTATCGTATAGCTGGCGGGTTGATGTTAACCCTTTTGAGACCAAGTGGGCAGTTCTCAGCATAGGGATTATGGCGCTCAGGATTATTAGTGGAGGATTGGTGGTGTGAGAAATATTGTGTGCGTTTGTTTTGTGATCTAACGATCTCCATGTCTTGAGTGTGGATTGTAGTGTGATTGGGTGGGAGGTAAGTTCCCAGGGGTTCCAGTGATCTATAATGATAAACCAGTGTAAATACTTGGTTGGAGATATCATCTGTTCTATTTCTTTCCATAGGGGAGGGTCGCTTGCTTTCACCCATTCCTTTGTTGGTGCTATCTGTGCTGCTTTGTAGTAATTTGGGATATTTGGGATGCCTACTCCCCCAACGATCTATGGCGGTATAAAATTTGTTTTGTATATCTTGGCCTCTTTCCCTGCCAGATGAATTTTGTGACTACAGCGTTGATTTTCGAGAGATATTTGTTGGGGATCATGATGGGTAGGTTTCTAAAAATGTATAAGAATGCTCATCTTGAAGGTAGCTATTCTGCCCCCCCACGAAAGATCTATTTTGGATATTCTTTCCATTTCAAATGCTATTTTGGATATTAGAGGAGGCAGGTTGGCAGTGATTAACTGAGATGTTTTAGAGGTTATGGTTATTCCTAAGTAACATATCCCATCAGTGCTCCAAGGGTGTGGGAGCAGTGATTGAATACTTCGCTTGATATTTGGGTGAATTCCAAGGTCCAGTATTATGGATTTGGATGTGTTAACCTTGTAGTAAGATATGTCACTAAATTGTTGTAAAGTTTGGTGGGCGTTAATTAGAGATTGTTTGGGATCCGTGAGCATCAAGATGATGTCGTCTGCGAACCGATTTATCTTATGGTGGTGGTTCTGGATTTTAAAACCTTTAATTAGCCTGTGGGACCTAATAGTTTCTGCCAAAGGTTCTATTATTAAATTAAAAATGGAAGGTGAAAGGGGACAGCCCTGCCTAGTGCCATTGGTTATGTTGAAAGGGTTTGATAGTGCTCCTGAAGTGTAGACGTGTGCTGAGGGGTGTGAATGTAGAGAAGAAATTGCAGACTTGATGTGCCCAGCAAACCCAAATTTAGTCAGTACTTGGGACATATAACCCCAATGCACCCTGTCGAACGCCTTCTCTGCATCCAATGCTAGAAGCAGAGAAGGCGTTCGGGTACGTTCAGCCATATTTATCACATTTATTACCCTTCTTGTTGCGTCTGAGGTCTGACGCCCACTTACAAACCTTGTTTGGTCTCTTTTGATTAGATACGGCAGCACCAACATTAACCTTTTAGCTAACAATTTAGTGTAGATTTTCACATCACAATTTAGCAACAAAATTGGTCAAAAATTGGGAGGTGTGGTGGGTTCCTTCCCTGGTTTGGGAAGTGTTATCACTTATGCTCTCAACATCTCCGGGGGGAGCGAGGATGTGTTGGCTGCTAAATCAAAGACCCTGGAGAGGTAAGGTGCTAAAGTTTCATGGTGTAGTTTATAATATTCATTAGGAATGCCATCAGGGCCTGGGGATTTTCCATTCGGGGGGGATTTGATGATCTTAGAGATCTCGTGGGGGGTAATAGGTGCATTTAGATCTTGAATTTGCTTGTCTGTTAATTTAGGTAATTAAATTTTCTCTAGAAATGCTTGTATTTGTGGCGTGGTTGGTTGGTGAGTATCTTTGTCATCTCTAAGGTTGTACAGAATGCTGTAATACCTTGCAAATTAATTTGCTATATCCTGAGAATGGCTGATTTTGTGTTTGTGAAGGGGGTGCATCAGGTATGGTATTTTTGCTTTCGCTTGTTTAATTTTTATTCTGTTGGCTAAGTATTTTCCCATTTTGAGTAGTGAGTGAGTTTAAGTTTTCTTAGTTGATGGTCAGATTGTTCTAAAAGTAGTGAGCGTAGTGAGGTTCTCAGACTGAGAAGTTTGTCAGAGGTTAGAGGGTTGGGGGAGAGTTTATTTTGGGATTCTAGAGAATGGATTTCTGATAGTAATTTGTTTAACTTTTGGTTGTATTCTTTATTTAACCTAGAGTTTTGCTGGATACATATTCTCCTTATAAATGCCTTATGGGCATTCCATAAGGTCCAAGGGTTGCTTACTGAGTGGTCATTGATTTGGAAATATTCCCGGAGATGTTGAGATATGCGTTGCAGCTTGGGATTTGCAATGTCTTAACATTGCATCTCCATATCGGAGTGTTACCCTTATTACTATGTTCTTTTAGGGTTACTAGTGTTGCCGCATGGTCCGACCATGTGATGTCTAATATATTAGAAGAAGGTGTCCTTTGTAATAGCCACATGTCCATGATTATCATATCAATGCGGGAGTATGAACGGTGCCTGGAGGAGAAGAACGCGTAGTCCCTTTCCAATGCGTGTTGGCACCTCCAGACATTGTAGATCCCCTCCTTATGAAGTAATGGCCCCAGCGAAGGGCCCCCCTCCCATTCTTGGAAGAGGAGTCCATCGCCGGGGCATTGACTGAGTTAAAATCACCGCATATTAGTACATGACCACATTTGCAAGCTTTTACCACCTTTAAAAGTCTGCGGAGAAACCTCTTTTGGTGCGTGTTAGGAGCGTACACTGTTACCACAGTCATTGGGGTGTTGTTGATGTCACAGGTGATTATAATAAACCTTCCTTCCGGGTCCACTTTGGACTCTTTCAGGGTGAAACCCAGTGTGTGTTTAAATGCTATCAGCACTCCTCTGTTCTTGTGAGGCCTGTTCGCTAGAAAGGTGTGGGGATAGTCCTTATGGTTACATTTGGGGTGGTTCTGTTGCTGGAAGTGGGTTTCCTGTACACACACTATGTCCGCCTTGTGGTTTGTGGCTTCCTTCCATAAGGAGAACCTCTTGGCTGGATGATTGAGTCCATTAGCGTTGATCGAAAAACAAGTAATAGTCATTGTTGTTATTCAGTTGGTGTCTTGATCCGGCGCAATGGTGCTGGTAGCTTAACAGGCATGGTATGTCTTGGTTTTCGGGTAAAGTAACCTGAAACTTGGGAGAACAAGGGGGTAGGGTAAAAAAGGATCTAAACAGTGATCCGAGAACAGCTAGAACTATGTTTTTTTCTGTGAGGGCCAGATGGATTTGGTAATCCTCTTTTGGCCTGGGACATAATGGTGTTGATGATTTAAATGTCATTATTAGGTACCTCCTGAAGTAGGTTTGGACTTGGCAGGACGTTTGCGTGTGACTATTTTCCATTCTTCTTCAATTGGTGAAGGGCCGTTGTTGTTTTGTTGTACGATGTGTGTTGGCGGGGGTAATATACCCCAGTTGCGCAGAATTTGGATTCCCTTCCTCCAAAGATGTTAAAGTGACCGTGTTGCCGTTATGTGTTGCGGACAGGGTCGCAGGATATTTCCAGCGGTGTGGAATATTATGGTTCCTTAGGGCCTTTGTAATTGTGGCCAGAGTTTTCCTTTTCTGCAGCATATGCCTGGATAGGTCTGGGAGCATTTTTAAATTCATGTATTCCGCTGGTAGGTTGGGGGTCTTTTTGAATGCTGCCATGATTGTCTCTTTGGTTTTATAGTAGTGTAGTTTCATTATGACATCTCTTGGTATCTCAGAGGCAAGGAATGTGGGCTTAGGAAGTCTATGTATTCTGTCAATTGTCATCTCTGCTTTGGTTAAGGCTGGGGCTAGCTTGGTAAATAATTCTGTTACATAATTTAGTAGCTGGTCTGACTGTACAGTTTCTGGTATGCCTCTTATTTTCAAATTATCCCTTCTTGTGCGATCTTCTAGATCAGAAAGCTTGTCCTTCAGCCATTTGATCTCCTCTGCTTGTTCGTTATGAGCATCTACCATTGAGTTGAAAGAGAATGTAATCTCTTCTATTGAGTCCTCTGTGTGGGCCACTCTGTTACCTAGGTCATGTGATTCTTGTTTGAATTGGTACATGCATTCTTTTAAATCAGACTGAAGGGACGATCGTAGTGAAATTAGCATCCCTTTTAGGGTAATATCAGAAATTGGTTGGCCTATGGCTGGGAAAGTGTCTATGGGATCTGGTGCGGCCTCTGGTGCAGGGCTGGCCATGTGCTGTGCGCGGCTTACCTCCATGCCCTGATCGCCGTCTTGTGTGTCTCTCCAGGGCTTGGACTTGGCAGGGCTCTGGGTGGAGGGTGACGACTGCCCCGAGGAGTCCCCACTATCCGGGTTCCCCACCTGTCGTGCGGGTCTCGGTTTGTTGTTATTCTTCTTGCTGTCCGCTCCCGTGCTGCGTGTGTGCAGCTGTCCAGCGCCATTTTGGTGGAGTCTCCCTGCGCCCTGTGTGAAGAAGCTCGCAAGTTTTTTAACCTGCGAGCTATCTTTTTTTTGTGGGTCATAACTCCTGCTCTCCTGGGGGAGTTCCTGTGCCTGATGTGGTGGTTTGTCATTGCAGGGGTACCCGTTATGTCGTGTTGTCCCGGGTGGCCGAGCGGAGCTCCTGGGCTAAGCGTCCATCTTCTCCGCCGATCGCCACGCCCCCCAACCTGTGTATATTTTAAAATTATATTTTGTTATGAATTTATGGAGTCAACCATGTGTATATTTTATACAGATAGAAATAAGATTAAAATCGGAAATTAAAAATTAGATATAAAACAATTAACATCCATCTCCCCTTTTAACCCTTTGGGTGTTAAAGTATTCATTTGATAAATCCACCTGGATTCATTCTGCGAGATAGCTCTTTTCATGTTGGTCCACCACCAGTGTTTGTTGTTTCTGTCTATCCCACAAAACTTAAGTTGCGTGGGATCTCTATTATGGTGTATTCTGAAATAATTAGAGAGGCTGTGATATTTTAAGCCTTTTTTGATGTTACTTAAAAGTTCTATAAGTCTGATTTTCAATTGTCTGGTTGTTCTTCCAATATACTGCAAGCCACAGCTAAGTCACCACCACGCCACCCACAGTCAGCCTTTGACAATGTCTCGTGGGAGGGACAAAACGCGTCAGTGACCGCGGGTGGTGACGCCATATCCAGCCGGTGAGATGCAAGTCCGTAGCTACTTCCAGTCCGAGGTTTTTAATGCAATTTTGAGATAGTGGATGCTATTGGCTTTAAATATAATAAATGCAATATTACACTACATACCTTGTACCCTGTGAACACTGGGAGTGGTGAGAACTGTCGGTGGAAATTTGATCCGTGGAACTACTAGTCCCAGCTACCAATGCGCACATGACTTCTGTCATGTGAGTCACATCCTTCTGGTGAGTGCGGGGGATTGTAGGAGGGGAGCACGGATTGCACAGGACTGCACACGCATTGCATTGCACACTTGGCACGTTATCTACACATCGAACAAGAAGAGCTTTCTGATGAACTTTGATGAACTGTTGTTTATATCAAGAAGAGCTGATGTTTATGCAAAATTGATGAACTTTTTAATTTTTGAAATGTATTCACAGTTTGCACATTGTTGACCCAATGATTAATTGATGCAAATAATTTATATATTTTTATTGATGCACAGGCACTTTTGGTGACTATTAGGACGTGTAGCAGAGCTTAATAGAAGTAGTGCTCTCACACACATCATTCACTTTTCAGAGGCACCAGACACCTTTTAAAGAGCAGCAACTTCCTTCATTTCATTTCATTTTTATTTTGAGTTGGTTGATGATCTCATCTGTATACTTGTGCTCATTCACTAGCTCAATGTGGGCCTTCGCAAACTCGCCCAGTTTGTCTTCCACATGACTGACCCTGTCACCCAATTCGGCTACTTCTACTTTAACTTCAGTAACAAATGAGAGCGTATCACTGTGGAGGGTGCTGCGCAGGGACACCAGCATGTCCTTGAGAGTTGTATCCACTATGGACTGGCTTTTAGTGGGGAACTGCTCTATTAGATCTACTGAGTCATCACTGTTTTCCATGTAATTATGTGCCTCCTCCCCTCCTTTTGCACTTGTCAGCCTGGTGTCTAGCCTGGTCCTTGTTTTCTGAGGGCTGTGAGATGGAGATGAGGAGACACTTACCTGTCCTTTCTCATGTGTGGGAGAGCCTGCAGCCGAGCCTGACATCTGTGCCCCATGCAGAGAGCTGCCTCATGTTGTCTCTTGGGTGCCTCACAGCTGCGCCATCTTGGCGGGGATAGCTCCCAGCTGGAGTGAAGAAGTCCGTGAACTCATGGGGTCCATCGCAGAATTTCTGTTTGCCCGTGGTTGTCACCGGTGTCCGTGCAACTTTGACATGTGTTAGTAAATCTGTACATCTTATCACAACACCTTTGTGTATCGAGGTGAATGATAGCTTGTTTTTTTCAGGACAAATTGGACTTTCTTTTGGTGGTAAATGGTAACAGATATCTCCTAACTTTTTTTAAATATCTAACAGGAAAACTGACCCAAAATAGTGAAAAAATTTTTTTTTTTAATTTAGCTGTATATTTCTTGCTATTACCATAATTTACCACCAAAGAAAAACCCAAAATAAATTCTCCTGCTCCTGACAATCATAGCAATACCACATATGTGTATGTTATTTATTGTTTGTACTCGTAGTAGGCCCCAGAATCAATGGTGCAGTTTCCTTTTTTTATATTCTACCTAAACCATACTGACAGTAACTGACACTGATAATAATTAAAATTACATTTAAAAAAATCCTACCAAATATATACTGACCCTGAGCTTTGATCTCTACCTTTCACCCTGACCTTGAGCTTTGACCCTTGCCTTGACCCTAACAGTAACCCTGGCACTGACCTAGATCTAACCATGATCTCTCTATTTGTAATGTTTTAATGGTTTCATAATATTTTTTTCCCCACAGTTATTTATTTATATCTTCACCTCCTGCAAGGAGAAGAAGGTACAATGCAATGATCAATGTGTGTACCAGGCGTATGCCTTTCTGATTGGCTGCTGCCCAATAGGAAGGGACGGGTGTTGCTCTGACTGGCTGCAGAGACTGAGAGGCTGACAACTAAGCTTTGGGTAATTTTAGGCTGTAAATATAAATGCAAATTTAGTATTCTTGACTTTTATTTGCAAGGCTACTACCAGCTAGTCTCCCAACCAGAGTTGTTTACTAATGTTTGGTATTTTTTTAGATACTAATGCTGATTGTCCGTTTTTCCACCAAAGCATAAAATCCTTTACTTCTATTTCCCTGTATAAAGACTTTAATGTAACAATGAGGAACAATGACACATTCAGTGTTCTGCCATAACTTTTCTTAAATTAATTTGTTGCTGTATTTTTATTGATTAAGATTAGCCTAATCAAATCTTACTATATTTCTATATTGTGTATCAAAGTCTGATATAGCTTACGTTTGAATTAGAGTGAATATAATTATATACCAAGCTCATAGAAATGGACAGAATAAAGAATAGATGATAGGATTGAATATTAGTAGCTGAACAGAAAACGATGAAAAAATTAATTTACTGTAAGTCAGAATGATATAAAAGAAATAGCCTGGCAGACAGAGATAATTTAAACAAACTGAATTTCTTATAAAATATAGAGCTGACTCATCTAAATAGAAATTGCTAAAGACCCACTTTTTAATTGTGTCACTAAAATGTAATCCAATGTCATTATTTTTCTGTATCAGGGCAGAATGGGGGATATCTACAAAATGCATACATGCTGAAAACCAGGAAGATTTTGTCACCTGAATATATTTAAAAAGTAGAAGTATTTTTTTCTGAAATGTGAATTATTACATTAAAACATCATTCTTTCTACTAGTATGCAAGGAACATTTCAAGTAAAAATGTTTTTAGTTAAATGAATATGTGGCCAAGTTATAGACACTGTGGTATTTACTTATTATTTTTTTATAATTGTATTTTTTATTAAAGAAGCATGTATAAGGGCATGCAAATATAAACCAAGGGGTCATAATTTAGTAAACTATACCCGCAGAAGGAGGGGAGAAGATGAGAGAGTATAAGACATTGTGGAACGTAGTGACCTCACCTGGCCCAATTAGGACCAGGAACTAAACTCAAAATTATCCCATACGTCCCAAATCCTTTTGAACCTGGTCATAGCATCCTCCACCAGAGCCGTCATATGGTCCATTCTGCGGATTTCAGAGATTACCTTCAAAAGCTGATCTTGGGAAGGAGGAGTATGAGATAGCCAATGCATTGGGATAACTCTCTTAGCAGCTAATAAAACATATAAAGCTAGCTTATTAGCTAGCTTATTCAAAAATTTCCCAAGTTCAGGAAATGGGAGGCACAAAAGTTAATGTAGCAGTCCAATGGAAGAAAAGACACAGATAATTGTTGGAGCAGAGATAATATCATGAACCAAAAGGGTGTGATTAACTTGCATTGGCAGAAAATATTGTAATGGATACCTTTTGTTTTACCATAGCACCAACATACGGAGGATAGTGAGGGATCCTGATGGTGCAATACCTCTGGTGTTCTGTACCAACATAATAAAACCTTAAAGGCTGTCTCTCTGTGCTACGCATCTGGATACTTTAGATGTTTAGATGTTGAGGACCAAATCTTGTCCCAGCAAGGGAGGGTAAGTGGCTGTTGTATAACATGGGACCATTTCCGCATATAAGTGTGAAGCTCCTCAGTGAGTGGGGGGGTCTCATGGAGCAGTTGCTATATAGCAGAAATTAAGTGTAATTGGTGTGGGCCTTGGGAGCAAATGAGTTCAAAAGCTTTCGGCTTAGATAAAGTAAGTAATGGGGTGAGAGTTGTTAGATAATGTTTTATTTGAATGTAAGAGTAAAACATATTTTTTTGGTATCTGATATTTGGACTGGAGGTCATTAAAGGTTCGAAACTTATGGGTGATAGGGTGAACAAAGTGGCGTAATTGAAATAAACCAGCCTGGACCCAGGGAAACATACAGGGATGATATAAGAAATCCGCAATTAAGGTGTTGAAGAGCACATTAGATGGGGGGGGCATGGCAAGGAGAGAAAGAACTTGAAGGCACATGTAGGCCAAATTTTCAGAGTGAAGGACATCGGGCCCAGACATAACCTCTGTAGTGTGAGGTCTTGACATAGGGAGGGAGACCAAATGAGAGAGCAGGTATAGGTTCAGAAGAGAGATCCCATCTCGATCTCTGACCATCTGTTTGGTGCTGATAGACTAGACCATGATGTAACTGCACGGAGGTGAGAGGTGAGGATTTGGCTATACCAAACATTTCCAGAGATTTGATCTGGCTGCGCAAAGAGGTTACTGTTTATAGCCAGGCCACCGTAGGGGAGAGCACCAGGTGATGCATGGAAGTGTGTAGTTTGCCTAACAAAGATACCTTTAGAGAAGCTGTGTCCTGCTTCATACGAGAGCTTACTGAGATACACTAAAACCAGAAATAAGCCTTGTGGGCCTCCCATAGAGTGGACATACTGGTCACTGAACCTTCATTAAGCTGAAAAAACTCTGTCAGATTATGGAGAAGCTTATCTTTAGTCTCTAGATGGTTATGTAATGACTCATTGAGTCTCCGGTGACTTTTTTGGGAATGCAGTTGACAGGGAAATGTCTAAGGTCAGGGGGGCATGATCAGACCAGGTTAATGTACCAAGGTCAGAGGAGACTGCATTAGAGAGGGCGTGGGCTGTTACAAAGTAGTAGTCTAAGCTGGAAAACATCTTGTGGGGAGGGCAGTAAAATGAGAACTGTCAACTGGTAGGGTGTTTTATCCTCCATATGTCAAACAAATGCTGGGCATGTACCAGTTTATGAAAGGAGGTAGCTAAGGATTGCAATGAAAGTGGCAGTTTGGTTTGAAACAGAGATCTGCTATCTCATGTGAGGGAGAGAGTGATATTCATATCTCCCCCTACTACCATAAAAGGTTGAGAAAATCACTGTTACACTTTAAACACCTCGGTTACAAATTTTATCTGAGCTGAGTTAGGTGCATAGATATTCATAAGCGTAAAATAATTAGACATGTAATCACAATTCAAAATTACATATCGACCATGAGGGTCTAGGTAGGACAACTTGATAGAGTAGAAGCGCCTAATCGGTATTGCGACTCCAGCTCTGCCAGTTGAATCAGACGCCACATATGAGACCGGAAAATGTTTGGAGGCAAATTTTAAAGAGCCCCTGGAACGAAAGTGAGTTTCCTGAATCAGGATCACATCCACCCCGGAGGCCTTAAACTCCTTCAAAGCCATGCATCTTTTTTGATGGAATTCGAACCCTTGACATTGTAGAATAACATTTTTAAGGCCATGACTGAGGTGTGGTATTACATCAGTGTGAACTTAGTACAGTGGGGGATACCCCGTTGGTGTAGGTAGAGAGCGATGAACATGAATCAAATTGTATATTGTAAGAGAACAAAGAAAAAAATAAGAGAAAGGTAAGCAGAAAAAAATTGGTTCAAAAAAAGTTCCATGAAGCAGTTTGTGGCAGTGTAACAAAAAAAGGCAAAATACGAACAACATTCGTAGACCTGAGAGGCAGTGGCGTCTCAGGAGGCCATAACTATGTGACATATGGGTGCATAGCAGCTACCGACAATGGTGAGACAGGTTACTCCACTTCGCCGAGCCAGCAAGAGTGTAAGCAGGCAGATGTCCCCTTAAACCTTAATAAGACAACATGTAACAAAACATTTCACCTTAATGGGAAGGGGTAAAGAGATAAGGCCCCCTTGACAGGAGAGGAGGTGAGATGAAAACCATAACTTTGGGGAGGGTAATGTGGATCCATGACCCGGAGAGAGGAATTCCAAAGGATGATCTGAAGATGATCAAGTAGCTTGTCTAGGGAGAAGGGAGTGTTGGGGTGTGGAATAGGACTAAGGACCCTTTCCCCTTGCAGAGGTCCAGAGCTTGGAAGGAGCTTAAGGGGCCAGGGGAGTTGAAGGTGGTAGTTGTGTATCCTCCACTGGGAGTGGAGGGAGGCCCAGGTTTTTTAGAAAAGCATCTCCTTGCAGGTCCAGAAGGATATCTTGGACTCCATCCTTAGTGACACTCAGGCGGAATGGAAAACCCCAAAAATAGGGGATTTTGTGGGATTGGAGATAAGAAGTAATGGGCCGCAGAGATCACCTTTTTGCCAGGGTGATTGGAGACAGGTCGCTGAAGATCTGGATCTTGTCACCTTTGTAATCCCTATAGAAATGATTATGGGTAGCCAGGGTGACGGAGTCTTTACTGTCATAATAGTGGAACCATACTACTATATCCCATGGCCTGGCACCAGCTGGGGGTTTGGGTGGCAGGGACCTGTGGGCCTGATCAAGACACCAGTCAATATCAGCAATGTCGAGGGCAAGGGTATTAAACAGTCCCAAAAGATAGGGACAGATTTTGTTGTCACTCACATTTTCTGAGACAACACAGATCCTTAGGTTTTGGCATCTTTCTCTGTTTTCCAAATCCTCTTGCTGAAGTTGTAATTGGGATACAGTGTTTAAGAGAGGCATTCTCCTCTTCCAGGGCTTGAACATAGTGAATCATTTCATCAAATTTAGTCTCTGGCATGTCTGTGTGCTCCCCAAACTGATCAATCTCCCCCCTGAGTTCCTGGGAGATCTTCCCCACCTCCTGGGCTATATTCTGGGTTAGCTGATGTAGTGCTTGAAGTTTCACATCCAATAGTTCACGTGTCAATATTCAACAAACAGCCAAGGAATAAGCCAAGGAAAAACCAAGCTCAACTTACCAACCAGCTTGGAACCAGCCAAATTAACCTGTCTAACAGTATGCGTTAAAAGCAGGGGATTGGTTACACATATTTGCAAATGCATGTGTAAGCTAGAGGGCCCCAACAAGGCTCCCTGCCTGCTCCAGACCTATCTCTGGCTTGTGAGAGACTCCACAGTGGGAGCACATGCATTCTGATGAGATAGATGAAGGCAGGTGGTCTGGAGGTAGCCCATCCCTCCTTAAAGGTACAGGGACACACTGGACACCCAGCAGGTAGCAAAATGACTGCAAAGGAGTCAGTGTGTTTACCTGACCAGAATCAAATATCCAAAAAGTAAGCCACTGCCTCCATCTATAACTGGTCTATATGGTAAGGAGCGTTGGAGGACATCAGGTATCAACAAACAGCCAAGGAATAATCAAAGGAAAAAAGCTCAACTTACCAACCAGCTTGAAACCAGCCCAATTAACCTGTCTAACAGTATGCGTTAAAAGCAGGGGATTGGTTACACACATTTGCAAATGCATGTGTAAGCTGGAGGGCCCCAACATGGCTCCCTGCATCCTCCTGGCCTGGAGGTAGCCCATCACTCCTTATAGGTACAGGGACACAATGGACTCCCAGCAGGTAGCAAAATGACTGCAAAGGTGTCAGTCTAAATAGTAAGGAGCATTGGAGGGGTCAATATTGCCTGGGGAGTTGAGGGGTGGTGTGAGGGGAGAGTGGACTTTGATGTCTCCTCTGTCATAAGAACGCTGATGTGTTCCTCCAGATCTTCCTGTGAAATTGAGACTGGGGATAGAGGCCTAGTCAGGAAACGGTCCATAGTGGGAGCAGGCCAAGGGGCTGGCTGAGACCAGGGATATGGCTTTTGGTATCCAATTTTCACCATGAGGTGCACGGAGGCTTGAGGGAGAGTTGTTCTTACCCCTGGTGCATTTGGGGACTTCTGTAGCTGTACAGAGGCTGAGGAGAGTGAACTGGGACCAGAGCTCTCTCATTGTGCCACCCGACAAAGAGCCGTGCATGCACCCCCATTTACTTTTTATTAAAGCTGAACTGCACTGCTTCTTCAGTGGATGAGTCTTTACCTTTAAACTTGCACATTATGGCAAACTAGCCCTAGTTCACCCTCTCCAATGATTAGATGCCTACGCTCTGCCTCGTTAATGCGTCTTGTTGCTGATATCTTTTAAACTTAATTGAAGTGGAGCACTCATAAAACAAAATCAAAGCAAAACTAATAACAGTCCAGTGGGTGTATCTATCATAAAATGTCCATGCAAACAAACTCAATCGTGAATTCTAGGCTGCTCCCACCATCAGTACATGAATCAGAGGCTTACCAGAACAGTATGACCCTCCAAATGAGAAGTCATATAGCACTTGAAAGTGATTAGCTCAAATTATGAATGTATGGTGTCTCTGCTTTACTCCACAATACATATCTGCAGCCACTCAGGAATGTGCATTGAAAAAGGAAAATGTTCCTCATAGTGTAAAATCAATGGTATCAAATTTTTAATAAAAAAAAACATACTACTCCCATAAAAAAATAGACATATCTAATCAAACTCCCAAGGGGAATGCACAAATCGTTTCCAGATTCTGATGATGTCTCTGCCCTACATGTTATGTCAAAAATTACATCTTCCTGAGCCCTGATTTATATGAAGATAATCTCACCTAAAATTCAAGGTGCAGTTATTTTGCTTGTGTGGACATTTTTTTTATTTCCATGGTATTTATTGAGAATATAAATTGTACAGAGGATACAATTCGTTAAAAATAGCATAAAGGCAACAAATGTACAAAAAGTGTTGTCAACAAGACTGTAAAAGAGACAAAAATCAATACATCATATGCCCTTGAGGGCAGGAACAGGGGGTAAGTGATATGAGTGCACGTACGTAGAGGGGACCAGGCCAGGCCTAGGGCCACCCCTAATGGGAGCATACTGTGGCCCCAGTCGGCCTGTCCCCACACTCTCCGTCCCCGGGAGCCCCCCCCCAGGGCCAGGTTACTATTATTATATGTTCAATTTCCAAGGGATGATCTAGACCGGAACTGTGAAGATCATTTCTTAACAGCAACAAAACTAGATAAACACTTATAACATATAAATGTGTCGCAATTTAGATGACCAGCTCCAAGTATCGAGCCCAAGGTTCCCAGATTTTATCAAATTGTGGAGAAGTGTTCAAAATCTAGTGCGATATCCTTTCTTGTGCCATGATCCACAATATTTTGCATTTAGCCTGGTAGAATGAGACCTTAGGGGTCTTCCAGGCCCGTGAGATTGGTTTTTTAGCCCCTATGAGGATGAAGAGAATAAGGAAGCGAGAAGCTTTATTACAGTTCAGCACCAACTGGTTCAAGAGAGCTATTGCTGGATCTTGTGGAACGGGAATACCTGTGACTTTGCGAATCATTTGGAAAATTTTATTCCAATAAGTCCGGATTTTGGGACAGGTCCAGCAGATATGGGAAATGGTGCCCAGGTTCTCACACCCCCTGAAACAAAGGGGAGACGTTTGAGGGTAATACTTTGAGAGGCGAGTGGGTACTAAATACCATCGGGTCATAACCTTTAGACTGGCCTCCCGAAGTATTATATTATGGACCCCTTTACATGATCTTTCGAGGTTGGAGTGCCAGGTATCCATGTCCCATTCAATGTCAAGGTCTCATTCCCAACCTAGCATATAAAGAGCTTTTTTGGTCGGCCCAGAGACTGAAGCATAAATAAGGGAGATACCACCTCTCACATCCTTGGCTGAGGAGCACCATTGTTCATAGGGTGTTACGGTCAGAGGGTTTGGTGAGTATGTTGAGGAAATTGGGCCCAAATCCCCATTTCTTAATGACCACAAAAAGAAACGGCCATGAGATGGTGTCGAAGGCCTCCTGCAAATCCAAAGATAGCAGAAAGCCTGCTTGAGGGGTCCCGCCATCCCAGCCTGATCTGATAAGGGATATGATGTCAACCGCCCTCCTCACCTGGTCTGGATCCTGCCTTCCAGGAATGAAACCAACCTGGTCTTTATGCACATAGGATCCTATGAAGCCAGCTAACCTGTTCGATAATATTTTAGTCATAATTTTCAGATCTACATTAATCAGAGATATAGGCCTGTAATTGCTGACTACGCTGGGATCTTTCTCAGGTTTGGGGATAACTGAAATGTAAGCCAGGTTTGCATTGGCTTCAATGGGTTTCCCATTCTTAAGAGAACTATAAAACCGGACCAGGTGAGGAGCGAGAACCTCTTGAAATATTTTATAGTACAGAGAGGTGAAGCCATTCAGCCCCGGGGTGGAGCCATTGCGTAAACCTTTGATTACCTCCTTAACCTCAGCCTCCGAAATGGGGGCCTCCAGGACTTCCCGGTTGGCAACAGAAAGGGTGGGGAGGGTGGTCCTGTGGAGGAAGTCCTCTAATTCTTGAAGAGAATCTGGGTCCTTCCTAGCATAGAGTTGCTTGTAGAACTCGAGGAAGGTGTCCATTATCTTTTTGGAGTTCCGGGATAAATTTCCTGAGGTGGTTTTATTTTTAGGCATGGACTACGAACATGCCTTAGGAGACAATTTATGAGCAAGGAAAGAGCCAATTTTGTCATATGAGAAGTAGCTTGCTTTTCAGAGTTTGAGGTGAGAGCCAGATTTAAAGCCAGTCTGGCAGTATCTAAGGAAGCCAAAGAGAGTGTGGTGAGATTGTATGAGTGGTGAGTATGCTGTTTGCTAGCTAAGAGAAATTATTTTTCAAGTTTCTGTATGTCTGCTTGGCGTTCTCGTTTAAGGCGAGAAGACAGCTGGATGATCTTTCCTCTTAAAACCGCCTCATGAGCTCCTCACAGGATTTCTGGGGAAATCCCATTTGTATTGTTCAAAAGAAAATAATCACGTAGCTCCTTTATCAAGGAGGGTACCATGGACCGGGTTCGAAAGGATAGATTCATTCAGTCGCCAGGGTTGGGGACCGTTAGTGGGGGGTACTCCTTCCAAATGTAGTAAAACTAAGGAATGGTCTGACCAGGGGACATCGTAGATATTCGCTCGTTTGGCTAGATGAATAGAGGACGTGGGAACAAATATGTGGTCTATTCTGGCGTGCGTTCTGTGTGGGGCAGAGAAGTGTGTATAGTCCCTAGACGTCGGATTCAACTGCTTCCAAGTGTTGATTAGGCCTAGGGAGTATAGAAGCCGGGCTATACGAAGGCTCTGCCTTGGGGGTTTCCGGAGCTGGGGAGATCCCTTGGAGGTTTTATCCTTAATTTGATCAAACATAATGTTAGAATCGCCCCCTATTATAATTCTCCCTTCAAAATGTGGAGCTAAATGACTTAGCAGTAACGAGAAGAAGGCAGCCTGTCTGTGATTGGGGGCATAATAGGAAACGAGGGTATAGAGGGACCCATTGATGTAGCCTTTAATTAGAACATATCTCCCTTCGTTATCTCTGATAGGGTCACTCAACCCGCCCTGCCGGGGAGGGGAAGAATTAGAAGAAGAAGTAAAGTAGAAAAGAATAGAGGAAAAACAAAAGAAACAATATGCATCAATAACAAAACAATGCAAAACATGTGAATAGTGCAAAGTAATTTCACGGGTTGTTGAAAAGTCACGCAGTTCACTGCGGTGATCCCGTAAGGGATGCAAGGCAGGGCCAGCAGGAAACCCCCAGGCAACACATACGTCACCGGTGGTGCCCGGCCTCCCGGCCCCGTCGACCCCAATGGGGGGGCCCGTCACTAGGAACAGTTGCATGTACCACATAAATGAGAGGCGTCCTTTCAGCAAGGCCTTTAACTGATTACTTTATAAACTGTTTATAGAACAATTTATATAACAAAATACCTCTGACAAAGAGGAAGATATATTATATGAATACTTAAAAAAGGAAAAAGGAGAGAACCGTACCAATGAAATTAAATCTAGAAAACATGTATGTATTAAAATAGAGTATAATGGGCTATAGGTGTATTTGATGGAGATCAGTGTAGCTGGGTGGCTATGTAGTCATAGTCATATTCCTCCCACCCAAGAGGGCAGCAGCCCCGGGGGGGAGGGAAAAGCCAAAAGAATGAATGTCCCAGCTATGCGTTGAGATGCTAAAGGGCCCAGTCAATTTAAGAAGTGAAAGAGCATTAATATAAGGCTTGAAAAGCAGGAAAGATCTCACCCATTCTTTGAGGATGATCCCGGGGTTGCGTTGCGCTTCCTTTTAGAGGGTGTCCGGCGTCCGTAGGATTCAGGAATGGGTTGGAAGTAGGGGATTTGATCCTGCTACCCTGGTAACTCCACATGAGCCATGTTGAGGTCTTTCAGGAATGTTGGAAGATCTTCAGGAAACCTCAGTGTAGAAGAACGACCATTTTTAGTGGCAATCATGCACACTGGGAAGCCCCATCTGTATGTTGCACCATCTGACCGTAGCTGATCCAATAAGGGCCAAAGCGCACGGCGTCTTTCCAGGGTTTCTTTTGAGAGGTCAGGGTAGATGGTTAATTTAGCGGCATCAAAGTCTATGTCAGAGGAACCCCGGAGCTTGACCATGATGGCGTTTTCTCCTCATAGTAGTGAAGGCAGCATATCACGTCTCTAGGCAGGTCTGTATTGAGATTACGGGGGCGCAGGGCCCTGTGGACCCTGTCAAAGCGCAATGTCTCGGTCGCCGGTTTACCCATGATGGTGTTTAGAATGCTGCGGATCATGGGTTCCAGGTCATCGCCCTTTGTTGCTTCAGGGAGCCCCCTGATGCGCAGATTGTTCCTGCGGTTTCTGTTTTCAATATCTTCCAATTTATATAGGGTGGCACGGTGTGCGATTGCAAGTCTGGTTACCGTGCTCTGCAGCTCTTTGATCGCCTCATCTTATATGTCTTGCCGCTTCTCTGCCTCCTCTACACGTGTGAGCAGGTGCGCCATGTCTGTTCGCACAGCCGAAAATTATTTTTTCATAGCTTTTTCAAAGCTGCGGAACATGCCTGCAATTTCCCCTTTGAGTCCACTTACTAGAGGTATCAGATCAGATCCTGCTGGGGAGCCCGGGTCCTCCATCAGTTCTGAGCCCTGAGAGGAGGCCGGCGAGCAGCCGCGTGAGGAGGCTGTGTGAGCAGAAGGGGAACGACTTGAGCACGAGGCTTTAGCCTTACTGCACGGCGTTGTAGGCTCGATCTGTTCTGTGGCGAGGAAACATTGTATTGAGCCCGAGGTGGCCAGTTTTGCTGCCGAGCTCTTCCCCGACTTCTAACTGGAGTTTATGCGGGCATTAGAGCCTTTGGATGGCACTGTCAGAGGAATATATGAATGCTATCGGACGGAGCTCCCACTGCACAAATCCTCACAGCGCCATGCAGAGACTATGCTCCCTGAGTGTAAATAGTTAAACGCACAGTGTCTCCCGGGACAGATTAAGGCCCCTTCTAGTGATCTAGAGTGGGGAGGGTGGCTGGTAATCTATGGGAGTTGATGCCAGTAGTATGTAGATGAGTGCAGCCTGTGCAGGAGAAAACCAGGTATGAAGATGGCGGCCTAATAGGCCTCTGTAGGCCGCTTCACATTTCCCTCTGAAGTTTGAGGTTAATACAAGATTCCTACAGGCAGGGACAGGGAGTACAGGCAGAGCTGCGAGGGGGGTCCCAGGGGTGCACAGCAGGGTGGATGGTGCTCAGATGTGGAGCAGGAGGCCTGGCAGCACTGCCGTTCGGATCGGGACAGGTAGGCCGCAAAAGCCGCGGCCTCGATTTTGGGCCGGTGCGGACGAACGTCACCGATCCGCTCAATACGCAGCTTAAACTGAAGCTAAGAAGCTGGGGAGAAGGGCTAGGGTACAGGGGTGTCTCACCCATTTCTCCCCAGGATGGATTCCTCCTGATAGTAAAGGCCTCGGCGGAGCTTCGGCGGCGCACGTCTGCCTCCCAGCTCGTCCAGGACACGCCCCCTATCTCCTTTTTAAGGATGTCGTTCTGTTTCTGAAACTCCACAAATTCCTTTGATTTATCTAGTTCTTTTGCACTTTCCTCTATCTGAGCTTTTAGTTCATCTAATTGTATTCTCTTCTCTTCAATTATTAGTCCCATTACCGCTAGTCCATGATTTAGACACAGTTCCTTCCATTTAGGGAGGAATTGGTCATTGTGGAGATGTTCCACTGGTACTATCGTATCTCTCAGGCCGCGTAGGATGAGTATGTGTGAGGGAGAAAAGAAAAAACTGGTAGTTTAGGTAAATTTAATTGAACAAGTAGGGGGCATGATTTGTAAGTAGTTGTTTTAATTTTATTCAAGTCGGGTATCAGTCTAGTATTTAGAGTGTTAGAGATAATACTTGGTTATACTTGTCAGGGGATGTGAGTGGGAGGTATCGTGTAGCCTAAGTGGAGTCCACCAAGATCTCAGGCTGGATGTAGTCATCCAGGAACAACATGACCCACATCGGCCTTCCGGGGGGAATGAGGTCCAAGCATATGTACATCCGATGGGATGTTGCTAATCGCTCAAGGATATGTCCCCCCACGAAGGTCGACAATTGAGTCAACAACTTATTTTTTGTAAAAAACCAATGAGCAACATAAAGAACAAAGTAACTATTCAGCAAGATGTCAGTATAAGCCATATGACTTACTGTTGACGATATTATGGATTCGAAAAGCTTATATTGATGAGTGAGATCTGTTTGATTCAATAGGGGATGGAGTATGTCAAGATCTCGGTTGGATCGAGAGCAATATGTCATATAAGAGTATATTGAGGAAACACTCTAGCTGAAATAAATTGCATGAGAAAAGAAAAACAGGTTAAAACACAAGGTGAAATATATAACAAAGAACCCTATATGGGTTTTACATTAGCCTTGAGTGCTATCTACTGGTAATTGTAGCAAGATCACCTTCTTTTTAACAGAACCAGCTTACATAATGATCATGTAGATTCTACTAAGGTAACCCCAAAAAATATATAAAAAAATAAAAAAAGAGAAAAAAAGGGGGTTATGGTTTAGAAGTCTCTTGCGTGCAGAAGAAGGCAGAGTCTCTGGGAAGTGATTTGCATTCAACTTCTAATGGAATTAAAGGGTTGGCAGAATACTTCCCTATCAATTAAGGCTGACCTGTATTGTGTTTCATTTAATGCAAAATGGATATGGTAGGTATACTGTGTCTTAATTGGGATGGTTTCAATTTGAGAAAAAACAATGCCCTTCCATCTAGTAATGTTCTTTAGGGGATGAGTTGCAAAGATGCTTTAGCCATATCTTGATTATGGTAACGGGTAAAGTGTACCAATGTGTGTCCAAAAAAAAAAGAATGCTGAAAAAGAGACATATAAAAAGGGCTAAAAAAGATTAAAAAAGAAAAAAAGAAGGGGGGTAAAGTATCTTACTGTATGTGTAGAGCCAGTCCATTCTAGGCTAGCAGGTTGCTGGATGAGCGATTTCTTGGTACTTCTCCTCTTCTCTCTAGGGTGGTTCTGGTTGTTGGTGGTGAGAAAGAAGGGAGGGGAAAAATAAAGGAAAAAGTTTTTAGTGGCAGAGTCATTGTTTTAGGTGTCAAGTCGGTCTCTTCTGCGTGGTGGTGAGGAATCTGGGCTCATGTAGGCTTCTTCTCTGTGGTTTGGATTGCGATGTGGTGAGCGTGATGAGTTTGTGCGTCGTCTATCCCTGTGTCTCTGGGCTCTTGGGGTGGAGTTGTTAGAGACTTCTACCCAGGCTTCAGCTATCGAGAATGAGCTGTACCATTCTGGAACTTCGGTGTATGGGATGTTTAGGGTGTCGCAGAAAGCTTGTAGGTCATCTGGTGTTCTTAAATGGGCTGAGTAGCCTCTCCACGTGGCGGAGAGACAAAAGGGGAACTTCCACCTGTAGGGAATTCCTCTTGTACGTAGTTGGTCTAGAAGGGGGCGCAGGGCTCGTCTGTGGTTTAAAGTGATATTGGAGAGGTCCTGGAACAGTTTTATTTCATTGCCATTAAACTGTATTCTGTTGCGGTCACAGACTTTTCTGAGAATAGCCTCTTTTAATGGAAAGTTCACTAGACAACATATAATGTCCCTGGGTGGGTCAGTTTCGCGTCCACTGGGTCTCAGTGCCCTGTGGATTCTTTCCATTTCTTTTTTTTTTTTTTTTTTTTTTTTTTTTTTTTT
>BLSH010420768.1:272600-285545 GCA_018402905.1 Glandirana rugosa
CTTTGAAAAGGTTTCAGTAGGTTTCAGGACGTTTACTGACCATTCCTCCACACCCCCAGACAATACCAGCAGGGTCTTGTTCTATCGCTGGACATGTCAAAGGCCTTCGATTCGGTCTCATGGCCATTCCTATTTTCGGCCCTCCAGCGCTGGGGATTTGGACAGTTCTTTCTTAATATAATGGCCGCTCTATACTCCTCACCCGAAGCTAAAATCAAGTTACAGGGTTTCCACTCCTCCTCCTTTCCCATTGGGTCAGGCACGAGGCAGGGCTGCCCTTTGTCGCCCCTGATCTTTGCCCTGGTCATTGAAGTTCTAGCAATTTCCCTTAGAGCAAATCCGGATTTTCATGGGGTCAGTTGCGGTAACCAGACACACAAACGTGCCTTATATGCGGACGATGTCCTGCTATTCATAACAGACCCCCACACCTCCTTACCAGTCATTTGCAGGACTTTGGATGACTTTGGAAAAGTTTCGGGGCTACGCGTGAATTACTCTAAATCCGTGGCCCTCAACGTTAACTTACCAGGACACTTAGTCACCTCTCTCAAAAATAACTTTCGTTTCAGCTGGGGTAATACCTCGATCCCCTATCTAGGTATACATTTAACGCCCTCGATAGCAGGCCTTTATGCCGCTAATTATCCACCTATGTTTAATAGATTGTACACGGAGATGAAGGGATGGGAGAAGTTGGGGATTTCCTGGTTGGGGAGAATCAATTCAATCAAAATGAACCTTCTTCCTAAAATCCTTTACCTCTTCCGGTCCCTGCCCATATCGATTCCCAGAGATCCCCTTAAGAGGTTTCAAGCCAAGATAATCCGCTTTATTTGGGGTAACAGGGGCCATAGAGTAAATAGAGAAACACTGTTCCGCTCCAAAGACCACGGCGGGTTTAATCTCCCGAACCTACTATGGTATTATCAAGCTGCTCAACTTGCCCAACTTTCGACTGTTTATTCTAAGAACCCACATCCTGACTGGGTCAAGCTGGAGAGACAAGCTATTCCCAACCACACCATTGACTTTCTGCTATGGCGCCCACCTAAGGAAAGGCCTCCAATTATGGCCCCTACACTGTCCCATTCCTTCGCCCTCTGGGACAGCGTCAAATCCAAACCTTCTTTAACTTCTTACTGGCGACCATTATCGCACATATTCCATAATCCTCTTTTTTCCCCTGGGATGAATATTTTGGCCTTTCGCTGGTGGCTGGATAAAGGCCTCTATAGAATCGGTCACTTTGTTAATTCCATGGGTCCCCTCTCTGTGTCACACTGCACAAGTAAACTAGATATGCCTGCAACTGAGAAATTCAGGCTCTTACAAATTATCCACTTTATTAAGTCCCTCTGCAGGGACAAACCCACCCCCCCTCTCGTTAACGGCCTATGAACTGTGGTGTGGTCGGTCTGGGGAGCAGAGGGGGGGCATATCAGTGATCTATCGCACCTTGGCCTCCTCTTCTGTCAAATCTAGATACATGAGGGAATGGGAGGAGGAGCTTGGAATTGACTGGAATTGGGAGGCTTGGCACAGGGCCTTTCTGGCCTCCTCGAAGGGCCTTTGTAATATAGCCATTGTTGAGGCAAATTTGAAGGTCCTCACACGATGGTACCTGGTTCCCCTTAGGCTAACCAGGCTTTTCCCGAACGTATCCCCTCTGTGCTTTAGACAATGTGGTTTAATTGGCTCCATGATCCACATATGGTGGGAGTGCCCCAGGATCAGGGGCTTTTGGAACAAAATATTCCAAATGATCAGGAAGGTCACGGGCCTCCCAATTCCAAATACTCCACAGCTAGCTTTGCTAAATGTGATGGGTCCTGACATTCCGAAATTAACCAAACGTCTCATAATTTTTATGCTGTCGGGCACCAAAATTTCGATAGCTAGAGCTTGGAAACAGCCCTCTGTATCTTTCTATCAAGCCAGGAAAAAAATATCCTGGATTATGACACAAGAAAAAGTGGCAAGTATTTTTTTAGATACAGTAGCGAGACATGACACGGTCTGGGAACCATGGCTTTCCTATTTAGCTCGGGCAGACCCTAGATCTCTTTTGACTGGATCTTTCGGTCGGGCTTTGGGTGCGTCATAGTTCTGACACCATTACTATTCCTGTTTTCTCCATCCTCCTCTTCTTTTTCTCTCTCGTCTACTTTCGGTTCCTCTCTCCCTCCATCTTTTCTCCTCTACTCTTCTCCCTTTTATGGATGAGCTATCTTTTGGGTTACAGTATCTTTTCGTCTATTGGACATCTGATATGGCTCCCTCGCTGATTACTGTTCACGGTCGGTCTTTTGTTAAATTTTTCGACCGGCTTTTCATATGTAACTGCCACTTCCCTGGCCGTCTGACAGGTTTGGGGGATTGGGAGGGTTTACATCTTCAACTGCGGCACAGCATGCTCCCATTTGGGGTGCCGCACAGGGAGTATATTGTGGGGGGCACCCTAGCACACCTTCTCAGAACAATGGTTTGGGATGTGGACTGCTGGATTAGATGGTCTTGAATGTTCTAGCTTTTATAGGACCGACAACATAATACTGGATTGGATGCTTTTAAACTAATTAGATTGCTCTGTAACTGTAACTGTTTTGCCTTTGCATTATCTTTTCTCAATAAAAATCTATTGAAAATAAAATAATAAATTAATTAAATGTAATTAGTAAAATAAATGAATTCCAAATTCAATTTTTCCATGTGTGCAAATGTTATATAAGTCTGTGTAAAAAATAGAAAAATCTGTGCAAATACTGTATATATTTGTCTTAATGGGGCTCATTTACTAAAGCTGGAGAGTTCAGTCTCACTTCTGCAGAGAAACCAATCAGCTTCTAACCTCAGCTTGTGCAATTAAGCGTTGGCAATTAAACCTGGAAGCTTATTTCTATGCAGAAGTGAGATTGATTTTGCACTCTCCAGCTTTAGTAAATAAACCCCAGTCTGTGATTTCAGTACAACTGTTAGTGATTTAGACATTCATTTTGAATGACTGTGTATGACTTTAATGTTGTTAAAGTAACAACCTAAATAAGTTTTTAGCAAGCAAAGACTGAATATCTGATCTTCTCTTTGTTCTGGGTCATTTGTCTTTGTATTCATAGAGTAAAGTCAATGGATCATCATGATAGCAAGGCCAATGGTATTTTCTAAAGGGGTGGCTATTGGTGGCAGCCTGGTTATTTTTTTCATTGCAGGTTTAATTTTAAGGTGAGCTATTTTTTTAATTTCAGACATCCCATGGCTTTTGGTAAATGGAGATGACAATAGTGGGTTTATTAAGTTACAAAATGTAACTGTTACTGCCCAAAAAAACCCAGCAGCCCAGTGGACTGGCTATCAGTGAACTCTGAGTGTCCTGGCTACTGAAATACTGTTACCTGGCCTCAACTGGTCCCCCTTTTAAGAGGTTCTATTTAGCCATTTTTCTGTTTTCTGGAATCTTTTATCCAGAACAGCTAAACGTTTCACTTCACACCAGTGAATGGGCCCACCTGACTCCTGGAATGGGATTAGGTGCCCATAAAGGTCTCCCTTTGGATGGTGGATTGTCCACTTTAGACCAACCAAAAGGCTGGAAGTGACACTATGTAATGTTTGCAAATAACCAAAATAGCTGCTCCCTATGTACACTGACAGTTGGGATAGAAAAATATCTTGTATTGCCCACTCAGCTATTGGGATGGCATGACTCACAGCACCAAGATTTCTCTGTACATCAATAGAGGCCACCCTACAATAAGCCTTTTGTTAAATTTACCAAGGCCACTAAATGGAGATATAATGCAATAATTTGAACTACTCCTCAACTTGTATCAGAGACTACCGGGCTACGCACCCCCTCATAGAGATTTACCATCCTGTGCTGTTTCTTTTTAAGACATTGCTGAGTTTGGGAACCCACTGGGGCAGAAGGCACTCTGCTTTTTGTGGGGAGTGATCATGGCCTGGAGAGATAGGGAGGTTATGAGACTTTGACTTGACTTATTGGGAGAAACAAATCGGTGTGCATACACAGACCTTACATATGTCTTTCAGTTATCTAGAACAATACCCATTTCCTTGGGTAAACTGAATTGACCACTGTTAACTCCCTTGCAATGTACCTTACATTTTAACATGATTCGTCTCAATCTTGGAAAGAGTTTTAACTGGGATCCAATCCCATGGGTGGTGACGATCTAATTTTCTATATAAACTCTACATCCCTGATTATTAGGGATGGGCGAATAGTTCGGGCCAAACATTGGCTGTTTACCCGTTTGCTGAACAACCGAATTATCAGGGCGTTCGACCATTTGTTCGGCCCGCCGAACGACCACAATGCACTGCGCTACCGCACAGTGCATTGAAAGCCCTGATTAGCTGAAGCAATGAAAGCTTGATCCAATCAGGCCACAGAGCACTGTCAGAGCCATGATTGGACACGATGACTCTATCCAATCATGACTCATTGCTCTTAGTCCCGCCCCACATTATAAAAGCATTCTTTCAATAGCGGCCTCTCTTCAGGAATGCCAGGGAGCCCAGCCAGGGACCACCAGGAAAAGCCCACCCAGGACCACCGGGGAGCTGACCAGGGAGCCCTCCCTGACCACCAGGGAGCCCACGCTAGACCACCAGGTAAGGGACATAATGCCCAACATGGATGGCACTCAGTGCCTATTTCAGATGCCACCCAGGACCACCAGGGAATGCACACCTTACAGTGCCCTCTATCAGTGCCACCTATCAGTGTCCAGTGAGCAACTGTCCCAACCATACAGTGCATCCGGGAAAGGGCATCTGCTTTGGTTTGGAGCTTGCCCGCCCTATGCTCCACTGTGAACTTAAATGGTTGTAAAGCCAGGAACCACTTTGTCACCAGACTATTCTTTTCCCTATTGTCACACTTCCACTTCAGGGGGCATGGTCAGTGACTAGCCTGAATGGTCTCCCCAACAGATAATACTTCAGGACGTCTAAGGCCCATTTGATAGTTAAGCACTCTTTTTTGACAATGGCATAATTTCTCTCATGCCTGTTCAGTTTTCTGCTTGTGTAGGCAACCAGGTGCTCCTCACAGTCTCTGATCTGGGAAAGTACAGCACCTAGTCCCCCATCAGAGGCATTCCTTTGCACAACAAACTCCCTTAAGAAATCCGAGGTCACAAGCACCAGCTGTGTACAAAGGGCTTGCTTCAACCTCTGGAATGCCTTTTTGGCCTCAGGTTTCCACTTCACCATGACCGACCCTCTACCTTTCGTCAAATCTGTAAGAGGGATGGCAAAGGTGGCAAAGTTGGGCATGAACCACTTGTAGTACCCCATGATCCCCAGGAAGGCTTGCACTTGCTTTTTAGTTAGCAGTTGGGGCCATTTTTGGATTGCCTCAGTTTTATTGGTAACTACAGCTTGTACCCGGGGCAAATGAGACTCCCAATCGGGGCTGTGGATGATAACATCATCCAAATAGGATGCTGCTTAAGAGCGATGTGGTCTTAGTGTTTTGTCCACAATTCTCTGGAAAGATGCTGGGGCACCGTGCAAACCAAATGGCATCCACTTTTACTAAAATGACCCTTCAGGGGTAGAAAAGGCAGTCTTCTCCTTTGCTGACTCTGCCATACCTCCCAAACAGTCTATATGTTTGCCAACCCAAGGCACCGGGTATGCATCAAACTTGGAGACCCTATTCAACTTTCTAAAGTCATTACAGAACCTGATAGTGCCATCAGGCTTTGGGACCAGCACTATGGGGCTCGACCAGTCACGGTAGGACTCCTCTATCACGTCCAACTCTAACATGGTTATAATTTCTTTCACCACTACTTCGCACCTAGCCTCAGGGATCCTATAGGGCTTCACATTTATGCGAACACCTGGTTCTGTAATTATGTCATACTGGATCACTGAGGTCAGTCCGGGTAAAGGGGAGAAAAAGTCTCTATTTTTACTCACAAAATCCTTAACGTCATTCTGTTGCGCTACGGACAAGGACTCAGTTATGGGGATGTCAGGTGTCACTGGTATGCTGTCCTTTTGAGGAGGGGACACGGTCAGTAAAGCCTCTCTGTCCTTCCACGGTTTTAAGAGTTTAACATGATAAATTTGCTCCAGTTTCCTTTTCCCTGGTTGGTAAACTTTGTAGTTTACCTCCCCTACTCTTTCCCTAACCTCAAAGAGACCTTGCCACTTGGCCAGGAATTTGCTTTCAGCAGTGGGGACTAGTACCAGGACCCTGTCCCCGGGGTTGAAAGTTTAAGTCTTGGCATCCCGATTATAAACCCTCCTCTGGGCTTCCTGGGCTCGCTCCATATGTTCCCTTACAAGGGGCAGGACAGCTACGATTCGATCCTGTATCAAGGAGATATGCTCAATGATGCTTCTATATGGGGTGGCCTCTCCTTCCTATGTTTCTTTTGTGACATCTAACAGTCCCCTGGGATGTCTACCATACAAGAGTTCAAAGGGGGGAAAACCCATAGACGCCTACGGAACCTCTCGTATGGCAAACATGACATATGGCCGCAAAAAATCCCAATTTCTCCCATCTTTGTCAACCACCTTTTTCAGCATACTTTTGAGGGTTTTATTAAATCTCTCCACAAGACCATCCGTTTGGGGGTGGTAGACAGAGGTAGATGGGAGATTTTGTACAACTTGCACAATTCCTTAGTAACACTTGACATAAATGGGGTGCCCTGATCCGTTAAGACCTCCTTTGGGATCCTCACATGACTAAATACCTGGACTAATTCCTCGGCAATAGTCTTAGCGGATGTATTCAGCAAGGGGATGGCTTCAGGATAGCGTGTCGCATAGTCGAGGATTACCAGAATGTGCTCCTCTACCACCCCCACTGAATGGGTCACACTGCCCCAAGGGGTGTCAATCTCAACCACCGCAGTCTGATAGTGTCAAGTTTCCCCATGGATGCAAATTACCCCGATAGTGCTAGGGTGTAATTTTGCAGGGTTTACACCATTGCTTTTGACTAACATCACAACACTACCAGAGTCAAGCAGTGCAGTGACTGGCTTTCCATCAACAGAAATCACACACATTTGCTTTTCCATGCAACCCTGACATGACGCAGTATATGCGACCTGTGCAAAAAGAGAAAGACGTCTATTCATAAGAGCATAATCACATTGCATGGGTTCATCATTCAGGGAACAGTTAGGAGCAATATGCCCAAATGCATGGCAGCAATAACATTTTATATGTTCTGTACCCAGTCCTCTAAATGGCCTTAGAGACCTTCCTGACCTATTTGGCCAGTCTCCAGGTCCTGAGCCTATAGTCTCATTATCTGTGGCAACAGACTTGTAGTTTCTTCCCACTCTCTTGACCTGGAACAGTCTTACCGGATCCTTCCGGTGATATTTCACCCCTGGATGCCTTGGAATGGGGTGTGGATGGGGTTACCAAGTCCTCAGAAGCCATGTATCTCTCCACAAGGTCCACCAGTTGGGTTGCAGTTTTGGGGTCCCCATGACTAACCCACTCCTCAAAGCAGCAGGGAGTGCACGCAGGTACTTGTCCATTACCACATGCTCCACAATCTGAGGGCCGGGCAAAGTCTCTGGCTGCAACCAGTTCCTCATGAGATGGGCCAGGTCAAACATTTGGGTGGCTTGTCCATACGGCAGGTCCACTGATGCACCCGTTGGGCCCGAACGACCATGGAGACCCCCAGACGTGCAAGTATCTCCGTCTTTAGAGTCTCATAGTCCTGGGCCTTGTCTGGTTCCAAATCAAAGTAGGACTTTTGGTGTTCACCTGTCAGTCTCGCCCACTGCTCTTTTGGCCATCCTACGCAAACAGCGACTCTTTCAAAGGTCGTGAGGTACACATCCACGTCATCTGCAGATGTCATCTTTTGTAGGTGGTGGCTGGCCCATACCATCTTTTGTTCCACTGGCACAGGAGGTGCGGACCCCTTTTTTAATTCCAATTCCGAGGTGGCTTGTAGGAGGGCCTTCAACATATCTTCCATCTTTTAGGAAACTGCCCGCATCCTCCACCACATGTGAGGGATTAGCTCTTGTGGGGATCACCTTTCCTGGGAAAAAGACAGTTGAGACAGCAGTTTCTTTAAAAGCTGGCTTGCAGCCAGGTTTATTGGAGCAAAGGTTGCATTTTTAAAACAAACAAAACATAAAATAAATACTTGCCATCCAGGCTCTAATCTAAACAAATCAGGATATCTCTCTAAGCATAACCAAACTCATTACAGAGGTGTATCTGTGATTGTAGCAGAATACTATGATTACCTATGTCACCGTATGGGTTGGTCAAACATAAAGCCGAATACACATGAAACAAAATATCCCAAAGAAGGGCAAAGCAGCTTTTTAAATTGACCAGAATACAACAGGTATATTATGAAAAAATTATCAAAAGTTTATTGGGTAAATTTAAAGTTAAATATAGTAGTCCAAACCTGGGGATTCCCCCCTTACAAAGAAAATTGGCTTGGCCAGTTATGGGCAAGGGTAACACACAACACACAGACTTGGGACAACACATTAAACATAAAATTCAAACTCGTTCGGACACCAGGTGGATTATAGTGCCTGTGTCGCCTGGGAAATACCCCATGTGGATATATGTCAATAATCTGTGGCGGCAGTAGGCACTCAAATCACCCCTGGTTGCTCAAGCAGTGCCTGTGCTGTGGCCTCTAAAGGGGTAGTGGGTATGAGGGACAGTCCTAATGGAGGGGCTCTGCTGATTGCAGGAGGGGGGCTGGTGGAGAGAGGATGCTCCGGACAGGGATGCATGGACCGGTCTCCGGACACTGATGCCACATATGTGCAAGTTCATTAGGTCCAAATAGTCCGTGGATACCCCTTGTTGGATGCCGTTGAGCAATCCAGCTAAGGTGGAGGGAAAAATCCCTAGTACTGACCAGGGGGGTCCTTCGGGGCTGTTAGGCCATATAAGGAATGACAATGCCCAGTGTAATGATGGAGACAGGGGTGAGATACAGGCAACAACTCAGCTATAATTGGTGTGTGCTCAACAGCACCGGCTTACCACCCGCTGGTTGATGGAGAAGTGTCCTGAGCTCAATCCGTATTGCCCTCCAATGTTCCAGTACCTCATCACCAGTAGGACGTTACTCTGGTGTGTCTTATGCCGAGGGAGTGCTGTGGGGACATGTATTGAGATTCTGTCCTGCCAAATGCGGTAAGTGTCCGCCAGCTTCCTCAGAAAGAATGTCCGCCATGCCAAGTCAAACTTCTCACTTTGTTATCTCCCTTTTTCTACAGCTTCCCAGAGGGGCTATCCTTGTCCTGGCAATTGTTGATTCAGGAGCATGTAGTTGCTTTGTGAATGAAACCTTCGCAGCCTCACATCACATCCCTCTCCAACCTAAGACACATAAGATGATCATCCGCCTGGTGGATGGATCCCCCATCAAATCCGTCACGGTCACCCATGAGACCGCTCCCCTACTCACCACCACAGTTGATGGCCATTAGGAGCTGCTTCTTCTGGATGCTATAGCATTACTGCTGTTCTCCATCATCTTGGGTCTGCCCTGGCTCCGGGCACATGGCCCCAGTATTGACTGGACCACTGGGACTGGCACATTTCGGTCCACCTACTGCCCCCAGCACTGTCTGAAGCGTACCAATGATGCTACTCCCACCTTGCTCAGCCTAAACTCTGATCCTGACCCTGACGCCCTTCTAGCTGTTCCCTCTGTTTATCACAGCTTCCTATACGTCTTCAACAAGAAGGGGGCGGAGCAGTTACCACCTTACAGATCGTAAGATTGCCCCATTAAGCACTTACCGGGAGTGGAAGTACCCTTTGGGAGGATCTATCCCCTGTACGAACCAGAGTTAGCCGCTCTCAAGGCATATCGGGACGACAACTTTGATAAAGGCTTTATCAGACCCTCCACGTCTCCTGCGGGGGGCCGGCATTTTGTTCGTAGAGAAGAAGGAAAGGTTCCTGTAACCTTGCATAGATTACAGGGAACTCAACCGAATTACGGTTAAGAACCATTATCCCCTACCCTTTGTTCTGGTACTGTTCCAAAGGCTGGGTTCCGCTGTCATCTTCACCAAACTTGACCTCTGTGGAGCATACAACCTGGTCCATATCCGAGAGGGCGATGAGTGGAAGACCACTTTTCGCACTCGTTTTGGGCACTACGAGTACCTAGTCATGCCCTTCGGGCTGTGCAATGCCCTGCAACCAGCACTTCGTCAATGATATGTTCTGGGACTATTTGTACTTATTTGTCATCATATACTTGGATGATATCTTGATTTTCTCTTCCTCCCTTGAGGAGCACCGCGGACATGTCTTTCTAGTTTTGAGACGCCTGCGGCAACACGGCTATACGCCAAGGCGCAGAAATGCGCCTTTGAGTAGCCCAGCATCCACTTCCTTGGGCTAGTCATCTCTGTTACAGACATCAACATGGATCCCCAAAGGGTCTCCATTATCTTTGACTGGCCGGGACCATCTGACAAGAAAGGGGTCCAACGTTTTGTGGCCTTTGCACATTTTTATAGAAAATTTATCAAGGGGTTCTCCGCGATCATCACCCCAATCACACAACTCACAAAACAAAATGCCTGATTTCACTGGTCCACCGTAACCCAGGCAGCTGGTGGATGCGTCTGAGACTGCTGTGGGGGCTGTCCTCTCCCAAAGACAAGGCTCCAAAGCTCTGCTCCATCCAGTAGCATTTTTCTCCCGTAAGTTGTCTGCACCAGAGAAGAATTAAGACGTGGGAGACAGAGAACTTCTGGCCATTAAGACAGCTCTGGAAGAATGGTGGTATCTACTCAAAGGGGCCACACACCCTATTCTCATATATACCGGCCATAAAAACTTGGAGTACCTGAGAACGGCGAAGAGGTTGAAACCACGACAGGCCCGTTGGGCGCTCTTCTTCTCTAGGTTCCAGTTCCACCTAACATACAGGCCGAGGTCAAAGAATTTCAAACCGGACGCCCTCTCTCGGATGTTCAGCGAATCCGGAGATTCCACACCACCCAATACAATCCTTCCATCGCACAATTTTCTGCTCACCCAGGAAGACTTGCTATGGCAAATCAGACGATCCCTTGCAGGCTCTTCTGGCCCCTTTGATTCCAGGTTGCAGGCGAAGAATGGCCTATGGTGGTATGGCAATAAAATCTGTGTGCCAGCTGGACAACGTGTGGTCGCTTTAGGACTCTGCCATGACAACAAACTGGCTGGGCATTTTGGGGCATGCAAGATGGCCGAGTTGCTCTCCACACCTTCTGGTGGCCGCGAGCCAAAGAAGACTGCAAGAGTTACATCAGTACTTGCTCCGTCTGTGCCCACAACAAGACTGACAAAGCCAAGACTTGGGGCCTCCTGAACACGCTTCCGGTGCCTGAACGCCCATGGTCCCAAATAGCCATGGACTTTATTGGGGAGTTACCTCCCTCTCAAGGGTACTCTACTATATTTCTGGTAGTTTACCGCATGACAAAAATGGCCCATTTCCTCCCCATGAAGGGCACACCCATAGCTGCTGAAACAGCAGAGATAGTCCGACTTCATGGGGGTTTCCATCAACATCATCTCGGACCGCGGAGTCCAATTCACCTCCAGGTTTTGTGTTCATCTCTGGAAATCAAGTTGTCTTTCTCCTCCGCTTATCACCCCCAGACCAATGGCCAAAATGAGAGAACGAACCAGACTCTCGAGCAGTACATCCAATGTTTTTCTTCGTTCTCTCAGAATGACTGGGATTCACTACTGCCGATTCGCTTATAATAACACCTTCCACTTGGCCACTAAGCAGTCTCCATTTTGGCCAATTATGGTTTCCTCCCCCCATTTCTTCCCACTCTGTCCACGGAAAATATGGTGCCAGCGGCTCAAAGGGCCACGGACTTCTTTGAAACCAATAACAAACTCCTACAGGACACCCTGTCCAGGACTCAAGAGTTGAACAAGGTGGCCTTCGACAAAAGAAGGCGGGGGAATTGCAACCAGGCAACCGAGTCTGGCTTTCCACTCAGAACCTGAGACTGGCATGCCCTTCAAAGAAGTTGGGCCCGAGGTTCATTGGGCCTTTCACTGTGAAGAGAAGGATTAATAGGGTGGCATATGAGCTTGACCTCCCTCCATCTTTACGTATCCACCCGGTCTTCCACACCTCCTTGCTGAAACCGGTGGCCCCAGATCCCTTTCCGGGACAAAGAACGGACCCACTTGAGCCAGTCTTAGTAAATGGAGAGGAGGAGTTCGAGGTGGAGGCCATCATGGATTCCCGGAGAAGAGGCGGTTCCACCCAGTATCTGATTAACCACTTGACAACTGGGCACTTAAACCCCCTTCCTAACCAGACCAATTTTCAGCTTTCAGTGCTCTCACACTTTGAATGACAATTACTCAGTCATACTACACTGTACCCAAATTAAATTGTCGTCCTTTTTTTCACACAAATAGAGCTTTCTTTTGGTGGTATTTAATCACCACTGGGGTGTTTATTTTTTGAGCAATAAATGGAAAAATACCGAAAATTTTGTAAAAAAATGCATTTTTCTTTATTTCTGTTATAACATTTTGCAAATTAGTAATTTTTCTTTGTAAATTTTGGTCAAAATTTATACTGCTATATGTCTTTGGTAAAAATAACCCAAATTAGTGTATATTATTTGGTCTTTGTGAAAGTTATAGAGTCTACAATCTATGGTGCCAATCACTGAAAATTTATCACACCTGATGCACTGACGGCCTATCTCATTTCTTGAGGCCCTAACAAGACAGGAAAGTACAAATACCCCCCAAATGACCCCTTTTTGGAAAGTAGACAGTCCAACGTATTTAGTAAGAGGCATGGCGAGTTTTTTGAAGTTGTCATTTTTTCCCACAATTCTTTGCAAAATGAAGATTTTTTTTTTCAGTTTTTTTTTCCACAAAATTGTCATATTAACATGTTAT
>BLSH010420811.1:15704-38297 GCA_018402905.1 Glandirana rugosa
AAGATTATTCATGTCCTAAGGAAAGGTCTTCACGAAGTGGAATACCGTGACGGTTTGGTATACCTTTTTCAGTGGGAGGGGGTTTGCCGTTGCAACCGTTAGTCCATATAGGGGAGACGGGTAAAACATATCAGCGCTCCCACACATTATTTGAGATACATCTATTATTTTAACACAATTAAATAGAGATCGCCTATATTGACGACCATTGCATAAAGGTTCATAGAGGTTGGTGCTGAGGAGTAGGTTAAGACCGAGGAAGATCATACAAAACTCATTTCCAGATATTATCTCCTACTATTGACCTCCACCTCCACCAGGGTGGAAAAAATAGCAACGCAATGGAAAAAAGACATCCCAGAATTGGATGAGGAGTCGTGGTTGGAGATACTTGGAAATACGTTACCAGCAGTTATATCCGCTAGAGATAAATTAACGCAATTTTACTATCTACATAGAGTTTATTACACACCCTCGCGACTATACAAAATGGGCAGAGGGGATATGCCTGATTGCCAACGTTGCCGTTTGGGGGAGGGTGACTTTTTCCATATGGTTTGGCAGAGCCATAAGGTGAAGCACTTCTGGAAAGGAATCCTGTACTTATTAGAAGACAAGATGGCGATACCGAATATATACTCCCCGGCCAGATGTTTGTTGGGCCACTTTGGGGAGGAGGAGATTACTAATTCCACTAAGACCCTTTTACGGGTAGTATTCTTTTATGCAAAAAAGGCTATTGCTGTTAAATGGAAGGATGAGTCTCCTCCTTCAGTACAAATGTGGTTGGATATGATTAAAAAAGCTCTACCATTAATCAAACTGACATATATTGCAAGGGGCTGCCCAAAAAAGTTTGGAAAAGTATGGGGAGGATGGATAGATTCGGTGGTGGGGGAATTGGAGGTGTGAAGCTTTATTGAATTACACAATTAGAGGGCAGTACTGAGAGATAACTAGCACTAAATATCTTACTCTGTAGCTTTTGTTCATATACAGTCTCTCTCTTTGTCTTTTGATTATAATCCAGACGGTCTTAGAGTGTTAATATGAAAGCGAATACAACAAAATGGTTAAAGGGGTGCTTTAATGAAAGTTTTTGTTTTCCTAAAGAAATGGTGGAGATATCAGACAATGTACGTACATATGGATATTGATTACAAAATGTATGTAACTGCACCTTTGAAGTTGGCTGTGAACTTTTTATGTTTGTAAGTGTGGAAATAAATAAAAATTTACCCTTTTACCCATCAAACCACACATTTTAACAAAAAATATTCTCATCCCAGAAAAGGAGAGGACAAGGATGGTGGAGGTTGTGCTAGGGAACCAACATTTTCTGCAGTAGAGTTTTCTCACAGGTTCAAAGGCACATGTGAATAAAATAATTTATGGGAAAAAAAACAAGCGAGCAAGAAGAATTAAAAATACTTAGTTTTCCTGTGCTTTTCACAAACAGACACAAATTTCCCAGCACACTTACCAGCCAACCTGCAAAAAAAAACAAATTGATCCTGTCTAAAAATTTCCATTAAAAACAGAGGGTTTAGTTGCATACATTTGCAAATATATGTGGAAGCTGCAGTGCCTACACCAAGGATCCTTTTACTGCGGCCCTAAGGCCTGATTCACACCTATGCGTTTTTAGTGCTTTTTGCATTTTGCATATTTGAACTACAGTCCATTTAACATGGTTTCCTATGGAACAGGTTTTGTGGGGCAAATCTGTAAAATGCAAAAAGCATTAAAAATGCATAGGTGTGAATCCAGCCTTACTCTATATTTGGAGCACATAAAGCAATGATTTGCCTGGAGGGGGTCCACTACTCCTTAAATGCACAGGGAAACATTGGACATCCAGCAAGAGCACAATGGCAGCTGAGGACATCCAATGTGACCCCACACCAAATCAGTGAACAAGGTATACAAAAAGACGGCCACCATCCTAATTTATTACTAGCCTTTGCAGTAAGGTGCACATGGAAGGGCAATGATGGTTGGCTGGTTTTCACCCTCTTGATTGGCCAATTGGGGAATGATGTCACCCTGCACAGGATTCTGTCAGTCTGGCAAGGCTGGAGTGTGCTGAGAATGTATGTGCATTTCATAGAGGCTGCAAGCAGGCTTGTACTGTATATATTTGTTATTGCAGAAGAGACATAACATGTCTCCAGAAGCCTACTAAAGCCTGCTAAAATTTTGTTTTAAGTGACAGAATTAGAACACCCATTAGGATGTGTTTATCCACACCAGCTGTATGTTGCTTTGTGTTATAAAGAAAAAGCTGCTCAAAGCCTAATGTTTTGCAAAAGCTGGATGTACACACTGCTCTTAAGAAAGCTCACATCCATGTGAACAAGCAGGGCCGGTACAAGGGGAGGGGGGGGGCATCAGGGGAATGTTTCCTGGGCACAGTTGTATGTAGAAGAGAGGGCACCTCAGTGCAGGAGGAGTGGCTGCCAGTAGGCTGGGCTGTCATGCTGCAGAGCAAGAAGAGCATCACAGCCCAGCCTCCTTGGCATCTGCGCCTCCTGCCCTGAGGACTGGGTAAATAGCTAGGTGGTAGAGCTCTGTACTGTGGAAAGGTGGAGGGAGAAGGGGTAGCTCTGTTCTGGGAGGGTTGGGATTGAATGAAAAGCTCTGTAATGAGGGTGGAGGAAGAGCTTTGTAGTGATGTATCTTCCAGTGACACCTCTGATGCAGGGACATATTTTTATTTCAGTGACACCATTAATACAGGTACACTTTTCCTTTCAGTGACACCACAGATACAGGAGAATTATTTCTTTATCAGTGACACCACCAACGCAGGGAATTTTTTTCCTTTCAGTGACAGCACATATGCAGGGGCGTTTTTTATTTTCAGCAACACAACCAACGCAGGGACATTTATTCCTTCCAGAGACACCAATAAATAAATGTGCTCATTTCAGTTACACCCTCGACACAGGGGCCATTTTTGCTTTTTTTTTTAATCCAGAGAAAACTTTTATTAGTGTAATGAAGAGGCCTACAGAGTCAAATTGTGTCACATATGAAGCTCACAGAGGAGCACATACGATAGTGGTACATACAGCTTATACATTTTACAAGGTGTAACATTCGGCCCTGAGTATATGGTATAGAACAATGTTCACATAATAAATCAACAAAGAATTTGTCAGTTACATGAAGAAGTGGTCATATTCGGGATTGGCTCTGGGTAGATTTACAGGTAGAGCCCTTCTGTGCAGCTCATGGACTCATACCTGCAACAATTAACCATGTTCCCCATCTAGATCATCGGTCGTGGACACTGATTCCAGCCATCTATCCCAGATTTTGTGGTGCTTGGTAGGGCAGTTTCTATGCTGGTATAGAAGTTTTTAATATGGGAGGGATTGATTGACCTTCCAATCCTGGTTATGTCGGGGTCTCCGTCTGGAGCCATCTCCTGGTAATCATTAGTCTAGCGAGGTATAGTGCTTCGTGCATAAAAACGTGTTGGTGTCTGTTCTGCTCCTGCTCGGGTAGTAAGCCAAGCAGACATTGCTTTGGGCATAGAGTCATTGGCGAACCCATTTAAACATGTAGGAAGTCTGTTACTTGCTTCCAGTAGTCCTGTATAGCTGGGCATTACCATATAAAGTGATAAAAGGAGCTGTCACTATCCGCACATCTGGGACAGAAAGGGTCTTGTTCGGGTCTGTATTTGGCTATGCGAACTGGGGTTAGATATGACCTATGTACAATGTAAATTTGGGTAGGTCTGTCTGATAGTTTTGGAGATCTAGTTTACACGAGGATAAAATGTCTGTCCATTCCTCATCCTCCAGCTCTCCCACGTCCGCCTCCCACTTGGTCTTAAGCCCCAAGGCCAATTTCGAGGCAGCTGGGGTACGTAATGTTACATAACAGGTGGAGATGAGGCCTTTCGGGTCCTCACCTCTAAGGACACCCACCAGACCTGTGGAAGTCAAGTCCGGGGGGCCATGGGGAAACTGAAATTGCAGAGCGTGTCGGAGCTGGAGAAAGTGTAAGAGCATGGAGTTGGGTAGGTCATGAGTGTTTTTTAATTCCTGAAAGGATTTCACTCTGGTGATATCCATCACCTGGTCAAGGTAGAGTATTCCATGCCCTGCCCATAAATATGTGTTTCACAGCATGAATAATTCCTGGAGATTATTGTTTCCCCGTAGTGGTTTGTGGATGTTTATGGACGATACCCTCAATCTGCGCATGGCTAATTCCCAAATTTTGCAGTGGTGGTGCAACAGGCACGTGCAGTTTCCCACACCGGTCAGGGTATTCGCACTTCTAAACAGACGCTGGAAGGGGTGCGCCAGTTCTCCTGGGGCACGCGAACAAGCCAGCTCAAGGTATCAGTGTTTGTCATCTTTGTCTAGATAGAAAAAGTGGGACAGCTGAGCAGCTATATAATAGAGATTGAAATCTGGCGATGCAACACCTCCCAGGTCAGTTTGTTTTTGTAGTTTTTTGTCAAAAGTTTATGTCTAGAGTTTCCCCAAATGAAAGAGTTGATAATAGAATCAATAATTTTAAAGACCTGCAGAGGCAGATATGTCAGGGAGTGCTAGAAGACATACAGGAGTTTGGGTAGAAGAATCATCTTTACTAAGTTTACACGGCCCATAACCCCAAGAGATGATCGTGCCCAGATCTGTGTTCTGGTTTTGAGCAGTGTGTAGAGAGGTTCCACATTTAGCTTAATTTAATCTTCTGGGGATCTGGTGGCCTGTATCCCTAAATATTTGATCAGGCTTGCTCGCTGTAGCAGAATGTTGGCCTGGTCTAATGTTGGAGTGATAAGGTCAAGGGGGAGGATTTGGGATTTACTCCAATTTATTTGAAGGCACGAGAACGCACCAAAGCACTCTATAAGGTTCAAAACTGAATTGAGAGAGGGGCCCGCATCTTCCACATACAATAACATGTCATCTGCGTCGAGACTAGGGTTTCAGTTAAGGGGCCTGATCTAAGGCCCTTAATTTACAAGTGACCCCTGATGGCAATTGCCAAAGGTTCCACCGCTAGTGCGTAAAGTAGTGGAGACAGTGGGCATCCCTGGCAGGTGCCCCTTTGCAGGGAGTAAGAATCGGAGGCTCTGCCATTAATCAAGACCCTGGCCACAGGCGCCTGGTATAACAACTGGGTCCATTTTATGAAATGAGGTCCAAAGCCGTATCTGATTAGATTGAAATAGTTTCTGAAGATGCGGTACGACTATCTCTCTAAATTAGGTGTAGAATTCCCAGGGAAGATCATCAGTCCCAGGGGCTTTGCCTGAAGCCAGACTAGCTATGGCCTCATCTATGTCATCTGTCAAACTGGAGGCCTCCAGTAGTGTAATTTGGGGCTGGGACAGCGTAGAGAACTCCACAGGTTGCAAAAATGTAGTTAGGTCGTCTTGAATATGTCGGGTTTGGGAGTAGTACAAAGTCGAGAAGAATGTATGGAACTCTTTGATTATCCGGTCGAGATCAGATATTGAGTTTCCAGTGGAATCCTGGAGGGATATAACCACTGGGGGTGTATGGTCAAGGTGGGCAAAGTAAGCCAGTAGTTTGCCTGCTTGTTCTCCATGTTCAAAGTTGCGTTGTTTGGAAAAAAATATATTTTGTTTGGCCTTGTCAAGAAGGAGGTGGTTTACCAGCCGACTTTGGGCTTTCAGGAGTGATGTATTGTGCGGAGAGGGGGTTGCCTGAAAGGCCCGTTCTAGGGATTTTAAGTGGTTCTCAGCCTGGGTCAGGGCTAGTTTGGAGGACTGCTTGTATCTGGAGATGCAGGTTGATAGTTTGGTTGTAGCATGCTGCTTAAATGATTCCCATACTGCGACCATATTAGCCGAGCCTAAATTTGTGCGAAAAAAAGGACGGCTCATTTTGTAGGGAGTCAATGTCAGGCAGTATTGATAACCAGAAGGGGTTAAGCTTCCATGCACGTGAGGAGGGGTAGGTCTAGAGTTATCCAGTAGGGGGAATGGTCTGACAGTACCCGGGTCCCGAAGCCCACGTTGCGTAGATGTGGTAGGAGAGGTGGGGACATGAAAATGAGATGTATCCTCGACATAGTGAAATGGGACTGGGAGTAGCACGAGTAGCTGCAAGAAGTGGGGTATTTATGTCTCCATGTGTCTGTCAGGCCAAGCTCCTTCATCATACGGCCACATTTGGTCAAGGTGGGGGAGACTACAGTAGCCGATTCCTGAGTCATTCTGTCTAGGGAGGGGTCCATAACCATACTGAAATCTCCAAGCCATATGGCTGGAACAGTTGGGTTCTGTGGCATGAAAGTGACTCCCTCCTGTAGTACAGTGAACTGGAATGGGTGGGGAACATAGAATGCAAGGATAAGAATTTCATACCCACTGAGCATTGCGTGAAGGGACACATATCTACCTTGGGGGTCTGTTCGCAGGGCAAGCAATTGAAACCTAGTATGCTTAGCTATCAGGATCGCCACTCCCCGAGAATGAGGGGTGTGGGGAGCCTGGTATACCCATCCCATCCAAGGCTTCTTGAGTGCAAGCTGTAAATGACCGGTAAGGTGTGTCCCTAACAACACTGTGACATCCGCTCTCATGGCCTTGACATGGGAGAGAACTGCCAGGCATTTGGGCTTAGCACGCATTCCCCTGACATTCCATACTGTTAAATTAATAAGGGCCATAATAGAAGGTGTGTTAGAGTGGTCCATGGGTGGGCACCCAAGGCCAGGAGCACAGTATTATTTAGAGAGCATAGGCCGTCACAAGGGAGCAGAGGTGTTAGCATATACTTAGTGGGTACCATCCTGTGGAGCATACAAATCGTGAACATATAGGAATGCAATTTTAGTATCAATGCATCAAATAACATCACAGAGGTTACAAGCATAAGGTATGAATAATGTAGACCCAGATAAACCTCATTCTAAAAAGTTATAAAACTATATGGTGATAGAAAGAAAACAAACCATGACCTCAGGTAAGATGGTTACAGAAAAGGCAGGTTATAGTGGAGGTCAGTACCAGGGCCGTCTTTAATATTGATTGGACCCTGGGCAAATATTTTCTTGGGGCCCCCCCATGCAATTTCACTCTCCACCTGCTCTGAGACATACAATAAATAGCAACTAGACTCAAAATCAGTTTACTGAATCCGATCAGCAGTGATTTTGATTGGTTGCCAGAGGTTACAGCATATCATTACCAGATACTGACTGGTTGCTAGAGGTTACAGCACACATTACGGCTCACTGATTAATTGCTAGAGGTTACAGCACATGCTTTCTGCTTGTTTGGTTGCTAGAGATTGCTGTACGTCAATACTGCTCACTGATTGGTTGCTAGAGGTTATTGCACATCATTATTGCCCACAGATTGGTTGCTAGAGGTTACAGCACATCATCTCCTCACTGCCTGAACACCATGGACTGGGGGGCGCAAAGATGCTTTCCTGACCCCACAGAAACGTGCTGCCCTTTAGCAGATACACAGCAGTGACATCAATTATTAATGACTCCCTCACACATCTGCTGACATGTGCTGTGGACTTTCAAGCATGCCTTTGTCTCCCCAGTGGGCAGCATCCAGTATATGTGGGGGGGGGGCATGATTTACATATGAATGCCAGCTTTGTTTACATATCAGCGCAGCTGGCCGCCACTATTTGCATATGAATGCTGACGCTATTTACATAGCAATGCCGGTTATTTACATGTAAACATAGGGACTGCAGGTGAGTCATATGTACACAACAATAGGGCAGAGTTGGGCAGCTTTAGTAGCAGCACTTAGATATCGGGACACAGCACAGGTCTAAAACTTCAAGGGAATTTAAACCAAGATTGTTGGCAAGTATGAGGCAGCTGCTTTGGGCCCCACAACAATGACAGGGCCCAGGCAGCTGCCCCTTTTGCCCTGCCTTAAAGACAGCCCTGGTCAGTACATAACATATACTGGACCAGCAGCAGTTGTATTGACTTAGATATCGTACCAGCATCAAGACAATGGTAGCTAGCCAGGGAAACATAGCTTGTACACTGTCTTCCATGCAACGGTGCATGGACAGTGTTTGAGGTAACAAGGCACAAGCAGGAGCGAGTGCTCACTGAGAAGCTGGTTTTGGTGTAGGAGGCACTCTTGCCCGAGGTGGAGGTGACATGGTGAAGGGCCCAACAAAAGGGGGCCATTAACAGTCCATGAGGGTTGCTCCAGGCCTGCACATATAACATGGAGGTGTATGGGAAGCATTAACGAAGCAGGATCATTGCAGAGTAGATCTGCCATATATGTGCATATGTTCAGCAGAAACATCTGAGCAAGGGGGGGCTCTCAGCAAGATGGGCAAGATGGGCAAGGAGACAGTCATGTCTGTGGAGGAGGAATGAACTTACAGTTTGTTGCATCTTGGATAGCTGAGGTGTTTGAAGGATATGCAGGTGGGTATTAAAGAAGCAAGTTCAGCAGCTCCATCAGGGTGCGGGGAGAAAAGGCACTGTACCTTGTTGTAAAGGTGTATGATGTTTAAGCGGCTGCATCACGGTGCTCCAGCCAGTCTATTGCTGCCTCAGGGTCCTCAAAGAAATGCACCCTATCTTCTACAACCACCCGCAGCCTAGCGGGGTACAGCCACCTTTCGCCTCAGTAAATTGAGTGTGGCATCACTGGAGCTCTGCGGAGAAGTCCGGGTAGACTGCTACCTGGGTGTTGTGGTAAGGTATGTTCCCCTTCTCCCGGGTCCAGGCAGAGGACAGCATCCCGCTCTCTGAAGTTCATGAACTTCGCTATAAAAGTGCGAGCTGGTGCGCCAACAGGTGGAGGCAGTGAGCGCATTTGACCACAAAGGAGGTGGAGAAGGCTTCTCTTTGCCATGACCGCATGGAACTGACGCTGCATTTGCTCTGTGGAGACCTATAATGGCGGCAGGTCGTCCTCCATCCAGCCTATGTGGCGTTCGGTTTCCATCATGCGCTTGCATATTTTCTGGAGGTCCTGGCGCAGCAAAGAATTGTCCATTTTGATCTCCTCTATTTGGGCAGTGAGCGAGGTCCAACATTGTGTGATGGCATCCAGGATTCTTTCCGAGGACCGGTCTGTGTCTGCAGAAGCCGCCACGCCATTTTCCTTGCCGAGGTCCCGTTCCTCATGACAGAACTTGTCAAGTTTTTTGATCACCTCAGAGACCCTCTTTGACGGTGACATCATGATCAGCGGGGTGTAAGGGGTCTTGGGCATCAGATGGGTGACAGATGTAAGCATATATTGCTATTTAGGATGGTCGTGCAGCGGAGCTCTCAAAGCAGACTCCCTACTCCATGCAGTTTCAGGCCACGCCCCCCAGCAATTTTTCCTTTTCAGTAACATCACTGATGCAGGGACATTTTAATTTCAGTGACACCAGCAACCATTTTTCCTTTCAGTGACACCACTGACTTAGAGACCTTTTTTCTTTTCAGTGACACCACCAACTCAGGGATGTTTTTTCATTCCAGTCACACCACCAACATTTTTTAATTTCAGTCACACTGCTGATGCAGGAACATTTTTTTCTTTTTTCGATGACACCAGCAACCTGGGAACATTTTTTCCCTTTGCCCCATAATTATGCACTAATTTTAAACTTTTCACTGGTATTATTTCATTGCGTGCAACAAACATTACACACATTTTGACACTTGCCATTACTGGCCTTTTCCCCTTCTCCACCAACGGGTGGACGGGAGGTATTTCTGATAGGCGGTGGGAAGCACAGTTTCCCATCTTGGCTTTGGGCACTGGTTCACCTTGTCCCAACACTGTGAACAAGACTTTACCCTTAAAATATCACCTCAGTTGTTTGATACAATAAAGACAATCGGGGGTTGATTTACTAAAGCTGGAGAGTGCAAAATCTGGTGTAGATGTGCATGGTAACCAATCAGCTTCTAACTTCAGCTTGTTTAAATTAAGCTTTGACAAAAAAACTGGAAGCTAATTGGTTACTATGCAGAGTTGCACCAGATATTGCATGCTCCAATTTTAGTAAATCAACCCTACTGTGTCTTTTTTTTTTTGACAAAATATCTTTTTGATTCCTAATTTTACTTCTTTGTTTCTAAGAGTGTAGATAAATGGGTTTAATAAGGGTGCAAGCACGGTATACATCAGCGCGACCATGGTATCTTGTACCGAGTCATAATTGGACTTGGGTCTAAAATACACAATTATTCCAGGCCCGTAAAATATTGCAATCACTATCAAGTGAGAGGTGCAGGTTGAAAAAGCTTTCTTCCTCCCAGAACTTAAATTACCTTGCAGTATTATTGAGATGATTTGTATGTAGGAGAGCATTATCAATATAAATGAGCCAATAACGATACAACCAGCAGTGGTAAATATTGTCAACTCATTGATCCAGGTGTCTTGACACGACAGTTTAAGCAATGATGGGACTTCACAGAAAAAATGGTTAATTTGATTTGATCTGCAAAATGGTAAAGAAAACGTAAGAACTGTGTGTAATACTGCATTGATTGCCCCAATGAACCATGATCCAATGATGTGCTTAACGCAAGCCCCTTTATTCATGATAACTGTATATAAAAGGGGTCGGCAAATGGCATTGTATCGATCAAATGCCATAACAGCCAACATATAGCACTCAGTTCCTGCCAGAAGTAGGAAGCAATACACTTGGATGACACAACCATAAAAAGAAATGGCTTTATGGTTTGACAAGAAGTTGGTCAACATATTGGGGGTAGTAGACGTCACATAAAATATTTCCAAAAAGGAGAAGTTGGCCAGGAAAAAGTACATTGGAGTGTGCAGATTGGCAATTAAATTATATGTTAGGATTATACACACATTTCCAGCCACTGTTATGACATACATGAACAAGAACAGTGGAAAGAGCAAAGGTTGACCTTCCTTTAACATGGAAAATCCAAGAAGGATGAATTCTGTTACCATAGTGTTATTTGCTGTCATTTTCTATTTTTGCAAAAGGCAAAAGTAATGATTGATAACTTTTTTTTCTATGGCATTGTGTTGGAAAATTGGTCAGTAGAATGCTTTATAGCAGTTTCACAAAATCTAGTTTGCTATATGAAAATGATTTATCAGCCCCGTTGATACAAAGTTAAAAAATGTTGTGCTCTATTTTTAAATGAGGGACTTTGTGTTATGCATCCATATTTTAGAAGCTGGTACCTGGTTGTCAGTTGTGGATGGCATATGCCTTGGAAGACCTGCAACTGAATTGTTCCTAGAATCCCCAATGATTTTGACCAGAGAGTCTTAAAAGACCTGCACCTGAATTGTTCTTAGAATCCCCAAAGAAGCCAAACAGACTGTCTTGGAAGACCTGCATCTGAATTGTTCCCAGAATCCTTAATGATGGGGACCAGACAGTCATAAAAGACTTGCATCTGAATTGTTCCTAGAATCCCTAACAAGGGGGACCAGAGGGTCTTGGAAGGCCTGCATTTGTATTTGTTCCTAGAATCCCCATAGACAGGCATTAGTGACAGGGGTCCAAGTAACAACAAAAGTGCTGGGGTTGAGATTAAACTTCAGTAATGAAATATTAATATTAAATATAACATAACAATGTTTGTCACTGAAGTACCAAGTGCTTTGTAGACAAGAGAAAACAACTGATGGTACAATTGCTGTTTAAAAAAATAATAATAAAATAGGATGTTATATTATGATTATGATTGATTTTTTCTATAGCAATCTAGTTTACTATATGAAAAACCCATTGTTAAACAGGTAAACAATTTGTGCTCTGTTTTTAAATTAGGAACTTTGTGTTATACATATATGTGTTAGAGACTGGTATATGTTTGTCATTTGTGGGTGGCATACACCTTGGAAGACTTGCATCTGAATTATTCCTGGAATCACCACTGATGGTGACCAGAGTGTCTTGGAAGACCTGCATCTGAATTGTTCCTAGAATTCCCAATGATGGTGACCAGAGTATATTGAAAGACCTGCATCTGAATTGTTCCAAGAATTCCCAATGATGGTGATCAGAGTGTCTTGGAAGACCTGCATCTGAATTGTTCCTAGAATTCCCAATGATGGTGACCAGAGTGTCTTGGAAGACCTGCATCTGAATTGTTCATAGAATCCCCAATGATGGCAACCACAGTGTCTTGGAGGACTGCATCTGAATTGTTCCTAAAATTCCCAATGATGGTGAACAGAGAGCCTTAAAAGACCTACATCTGAATTGTTCATAGAACTCTTAACAGGGGGGACCAGAGTGTCTTGGAAGACCTGTATCTGAATTATTTCTAAAATCCCTATAGGCAGGCATTAGTGACAGGGGTCCAAGTGACAACAAAAGTGCTAGGGTTGAGCTTTAAACGTCAGTAATTAAATATTACTGGAAAAAATTAAAAGTCTGACAGAGTAACACCAGCACCACATCCCTGGAGAGATCAGTGAAACAATATCAAAAGAAAAAAGAGGGGAAAATTGGGACTTTCAAGGTGCTGGTCACCCCTTCCCTGAAGAACTACAAAAAAATAGAATAAAATATACACTTTATTTCATTGCATAAAATTGTACATGGTGCAGGCTCAGCTGAGAAACTCAGTGGCCAACCCATTTTAACAGATGAAGAGTATCATTTGAACAGTGACAGTATATACAGTTCATGGTATAGGTGTAAACAGGATACCAAACAATCCTGGCTGTGTGACAGATGGACTTTAACGCCAGGATGGTATTGGAGAACCCATGAGTAACAAAATAATCCAAAACGTCCGACGCATTTTGCCCGACTGTTTGGGCTTCTTCAGGGACTTGGATCGCAGTACAGTCACTGTTAAACAGGATACCCAGGTGTCGAACAGTAAAGCAATAATAAGACGGATGGTATCAAAAGAAGGTCATGGGAGATTCGTTTTATGCAGGTTCCACCGAGGCGGGTCTGGGAGACGAACGACTGGATGAGCTCTCTCCACTGCATGTTTACATAGGGTAACAGTGTTGACATCTTTGACTGGAACCTGCACAAACTAATCCCCCATGACCTTCTTTTGATACCATCCGTCTTATTATTGCTTTACTGTTTGACACCTGGGTATCCTGTTTAACAGTGACTGAACTGCGATCCAAGTCCCTGAAGAAGCCCAAACAGTCGGGCGAAACGCGTCTGACCTTTTGGATCATTTTGTTACTCATGGGTTCTCCAATACCATCCTGGCGTTAAAGTCCATCTGTCACACAGCCAGGATTGTTTGGTATCCTGTTTACACCTATACCATGAACTGTATATACTGTCACTGTTCAAATGATACTCTTCATCTGTTAAAATGGGTTGGCCACTGAGTTTCTCAGCTGAGCCTGCACCATGTACAATTTTACGCAATGAAATAAAGTGTATATTTTATTCTATTTTTGTGTAGTTCTTCAGGGAAGGGGTGACCAGCACCTTAAATGTCCCAATTTTCCCCTCTTTTTTCTTTTGATATTGTTTCACCAATTAAATATTACTATTAAATATAACATAAAAATGTTATGTCACTGATGTACCAGATGCTTTGTAGACAAGAGAAAACACTTGATGGCACATTTTCTGTTAAAAAAATAAAAAATAAAATAGTGTGTTATATTATAGAAATAGTGTGAAAAAGAATATACTTTCATCTACAACCACCCTCCAAACAGAGTGAGATTTTCTGTTGTTTTTCCAAGGTTTTATTAAAGTTGGAGTTTTATACAAGCAGAGACAGTAAGTTCTGCAGGTAAATGAGAGTGATTCACAACATGTGATTTCATTTACTGTTTCATTTATTCAGTATTCATCTAAGCTTCCCTAAGTGAACAGGGAGAAACTTGATTCAACATAAGCTCATCTCACTACTGAGTGAAACATACTGAATACGCATGTAACCTATCCATATTGGTAAAAGATAGGGTAAGTTTAGGTCTGAATGCAAAGTGTTCTCCGACTAGATGAGGTGGAGAGCATGAAGTCACTATCCCCTCACAAATAAAAATGAACCTACTGGCAAAATTAACAGGTAATAAAACCATGTTTTAACGGCACTTACAAACACAAACACTGATGTGTCAGTATTATTGATAGCCTCCATCATACATCTCTTTTTTTTTTTGTTTTGCTCAGAGTTCCAATTTTAGAGCAAATATGCAGATGTCCATTGTAAGGGCATACAATAAATAAATGACCCTTTTCAAATTACAGTTCTGAACATGCCAGCTAATCTGCATTATCATTCTAGAATTTGAAAGCAAATACCTGTTTGGATACTAAAGACAACTACTTATCTGTCTGGAATATAAGGGATAATAAAAAAACAAGTTACTGGAAATATTGAACATTATTTCCTAGTACAAGGTAACACCGATGCTTAAACGTATAATGAATGAAAGCCATGAAAGTGATGTGCTGAAAAGAACAAGATGAGTATACACATAGCTGACACAGACCTCTCATCGTTATATAATGAAACGAGAACCTAAGGGAATAGTCCTTGGAGAAATGTAAACTACTGTTTTGGTATGCTATAAAGAAAATATATACAGTATGGTGCCTGAAAAAAAGAGGTGCTTTTGTAGCAACCCCTTACCCCTAGACAGTGGTGTAGGACCCCTAGGTGGCTTACTGGATTAGCTTATCACCCCTGGGCTGTGTCCTAGACATGTGATGGTGCTGTGAAACATTGGGCGTCACTGAATTTGATGGTTTATTCAGCACCATTTCAATGAAGGGAGAGAGGGATAGGGCTCCAGATTCCCAGAGCACAACACAGGCTCCAGGCTCTATTCACAGCTATACAGTACGTCGTGGCCAACATTTTGTATTTTGCAGAACTGTGGCCAGTAAGCAGGTTTATTCTTTCTCCCAGATAAGCAACCAGTCTCCTCGTGAGTCTCCAGCTTCACACTGCTTTCTGGGACACCTCCTGAAGCAGAGTTACTCTCCTGGCACTGTCTTGGGTCCAAGTTCCCTCCTTCCAGATGAGCAACCTGCAGACCCAAACCCAGGTTTAATCTTCCAAGCAACTTAGGCCCACTGTAGGCAGCAGGCTTAGGAGGACAGCAGCACTGACACAATGCCAAAACACATTCACAAGGTCCACTCAAATATATATATACCCTTCTCCAGCATGCATTACTGGCATTGGTTGGCCAGGGAAGGACAAAAAGTAATAATGTCTCTTCTAATTCTCTTAGCAGGGCACTCATTACTAGCAGTTAACAGTAGATAATTAAGCCAGCCATACATGGGTCAAATCCTGAACACATTTTCTTTTAAAATTCAGAATTTTTGTGCATTTTGTGATCTAATGGTGCCACCACTGATTTCAAAATTCAACTAACCAAGCCTTCAATTTCACCTCATGTTGCCACAGAAAATAATTTTTATGGCCAGAAATCTCCTGTTCTTTCCAAGTCACAGTTCATGCACATTTCTTTTCTGATTATATTTCTCGCATGATTCTCCCATAATTGTATAGAAATTTGTTTGTTTTTCCAGAAATTTCCAACATGGCCGATCATTTAAATTCGATGGCCACACAAAAATTGACCATGGCTGGAGCCCAATAATGATGCAAAATTTGAAGTTTGAAAATCCTTAGTTAAGATTTTTGTAAGAAAATTCTTTCAGAATTCAAGCCACATATGGCCTGTTTTATGCTAGGTTTAGGGAAAACCAAGAAAAGACAGATCTACCCATTCAACACTAGCTTAATACAGCCAAGCAGTGCTACATATAGGTAGACACTCCTGCTTAAGACATGTTGGCTACCTCTATATAAGCCAGTTTGTTCCTCTCATAGCCCTTATCCTGTGAAGAGGGTCCTGATTGCTTGTTATTGGCTACAAAGAGAGTTTACATTTCACATCACTTTCATGTAAGTGCTCCGAGAGGGAAAGCTGGTTCCTCCAATGCTTCATATTGGACCAATGAAAATGCTTAAAGCCTAACCTGAAAAAAGAAACAAAATAGGTGGAGAGCTTACATGACTGGGTAGAAGAGGAACCAGTTCATGAAAAGTTAAATGCTGAAGAAAAAAGATTAACTGGAGGGCACTTATTTGATTAGACAGTAAACAGGGTAGAGAGTGGTCCCAGGGGAAGACTGAGCAGAAAATTATAGCATGTTTCAGTTAGAATGTTGAAGATGTCAGGAGAACTTACCGCCTCATGTTCAGATATGGATGAATTGCAAGGCTGGAAGTCATGGCAACTAGTGAGCAGGTTGGCGTTTTTGAAGGCGCTTAGTTTGGTAATAATAAGAAGTGATGCAATAGGGCATCTTCTCTTTAGTGTGGTAACCTTGCAGTTACCTGATGTACTTTATGGACTGGGTGGTGTCTGGCAAATTTTTGAAATCATCCCTAAAATGGTGGCATATACAATTGGTCCCACAGATATAAAGGCCTGGTGCTGTATTTTAGTGCCTTCAAAATTCATAAAGTCAATAACAATATAACTATTCAATCTGCAACTCATTAAGATATAAAAGAAATGCCACTCATATCTATTTAAATTTTTGAATTATGTAAAATCTTAATCACCAACAGCTGTAAAATGCCACTTATTCATTTTGATAGTTCCACATCCTAAACATGAAAACTCATACCATATGGCCTGTTTTGAGATTGAAATGCAATAATTCCTGGTTTAAGGATTTAAATAATAAACGCTGGAACTAAAATGACGGTTATAATTCCACATATGATTAGTTGAAAGGGTATATTGTAAATGCAGCACAATATTGAAAGAACAATTATCAGAGTGTGCCAAAAAAGTAGCTTTTTTACAGGTAACTGATTATTCTAATAAAAAATAAGCAGCATTCATTAAAATAGGACATGGGCTTTGGCTAAAGACTACAAATATATTTTTCCGCATACATTACAAAGGTATGGTTCATTGGTTCCACCATCAGTATACCTGCCTGTGAAATATCATTCAGTCTTTGCAGGAAGTTGCCTCAAAGAGGTAGGAGATACCCTAAGCAGTTTTCTGCTTTTATTTTTTTTTTTAAATGTAAATTGTTTATGAAAAACAATTTTTTAATTTACATCTATTTAAATGGCAAAAAATATAAAAATACAGGAGCAGAAAATATAAAGGTAGTGTAAGAAGACACTGAGCCACGCGATCAAACTGGAAGAGAAGCGGTTTAACCTTACGTTGCATAGGGGTTTTTCACTGTCAGGGCGGTAAGGATGTGGAACTCTCTTCCGCAATCAATGGTGTAGGCAGGATGTATGGATAGATTTAAAAGAATCTTGGATGGACATCTTTGTGAAAACAATATACAGGGATATGAGACACAGGTTGAACTGGATGGACTGGTGTCTTTATTCCACCTTACCAACCATGTAACTGTATAAAAAATAATACAATTTAGCCATTAGATACAACACAATCAAGATATTTTTCGATGGTGCCACGCCTTCTTAAATCCTAATTTGAATTCACTGTTTCTAAAAGCATAAATAAAGTGGGTTTAAAAGAGGTGAAATCAAGGTATACATTAAGGAATAAGCTTGGACTTAATCCATCCTATCCGTAAAATATTGTAACGACTATCACGTGAGAGGAGCGGGTATTTCAGAACCTGAACGATTTTATAGAACTGTTAAGATCATCTACATGTAGGTGAACATCATTAATGTGAATGAGCCAATTGCAACACAAATGGCAACACTAAATATTGTCTATTCCTTGATCTAGGTATCTCGACATGGCAATTGTAGCAGTGGTGGAATGTCACAGAAGAAATTGTTAATCTGATTAAATTTGCAAATTGACAAAGAAAACGTAAGTGCTGTGTGTATTAATTCATTTATTGTCACGATCCAATAATATACTTAATGCAAGCTACTTTGTTATATATAACAGGGTCAGCAAATGGCATTAAATTAATCGATATGCCATGGCAGCCAACATATAATACTCTGTGCTTCCGAAAGGCAAGACACAGTACATCAGAATGACACAGCTGTTTTTGATGTGATACTGTCAGGAACCATGAATCAGACCAAGACAGAAGTGCAGGAAAAAATCACACTTTTTAATAAAAAGGTAAAATGGTATAAACAGAGTAAATGTGGTCAAAACATAGCCAGGGTTCGGTAACCAGAGCGGATAGTCAGAACAAGCCAGGTAAACAGAAGTCCAGAGATCAGCGAGGTCAAACAAATAGCAAGCAGGGTCAGGAGCCAGAAGGGAGGTCAGCCTAGCAGGGTCTTGAATCCAGGAACCAGAAGGAAAGTCCAACAGGCAAAAATCTTACACAGGAAAACACAGCAGAGATTATCCAGATATCTTGACCAGGAGAAGGCGAACTGATTCTGATCCAGGCAGTTTATAATTCTGGCAGAGCAGGCTTAACGAGCAGGATATGGTCATCAGGTGAGACAGACTGGAAGCTGAGACTGGGAATTAACTGACGGCTGAACAGTCTGCTCTGAGAAGGGAGGGCTGAGTCCAGCCCTGGCAGATACATTTTAAATAACAGTTTTGAAACAATACTTGTCACAAAAAAATTCCAAAATATGAGAAATTTGCAAGAATAAAGTACATTGGGTTATGGAGATGTGGACTTAACTTATATGTAATGATTATTGATGGAGAAATTTCATTTTTCTTTGTTATGGCTTACTTATACATAAGAATGTAGATGAGGGATGTTTTCACCTAACTGACCAAACACTACAGGAATGTCCTTACTAGGAACTGACCAAGCCCATTCAGGAATATGTGCTATCCTCCTTTAAAGGAAATACTACTTTCCAAGGGTTATAATTGGTCGTTACTACCAATTATTTCTGTATATACCACAGCTAAACCTGGAATAAGTTAGTTTCTCACCAGGGCTGCTACACGTACATGTCTGGTTTGATCATCTGCCAAGCCGTTGAAAACGGATAAGACTCCTTGGCGAAAGGCATCTATAGTTGCATTTCTTGTTACATTTTTCCAATATTATCACATGTGTTTATCTCTATCTGTCATTATGTATTCAAATGTTATATACAGTTTGATTTTACCTGCAAGCTTTTGTGTGATCTCTCTTTACTCATCGAAAAGATAAACCCCAAAATCAGGTAACCATGATAAAAATTTGGTGTCAGAAGTGGAATTTTTGATCTGTGTGAACCAGGGCTACTAATGATAGAATGTATAGTGGCAGGATTGTGCTAGATTGAAAATAAACCCTATAAACATAAAATAAAAATAAACCGTGCTAAAACAATTATACACATATTTCTGCCCACTGTAACTACACACAGGAAAGTAGGAAAAGAAAAAAGTTGCCATTCCCATAATTTGGAAACCCATAAGAATAAATTCTGTTACTATTGTGTTCTTTGCTTTCATTTTATTTTTCTATATAAGATTAAAATTCTACTTGCTAAATATATTGTAGCTTGCGCAATAAACCAGATGGTTATGTGGCAATGAATTTGTACCTGAAACCCAATCTTTACACGAGCGACCTCCTTACGAGACTGCCTTACAACCAGTCACTACAAAAATGCTGAAGATAATCCCTCTCTGCCTGGCGGTAACTACCGCTGTGACAGTTGCCATGGGTGATTGAGAGTCCAGGTATTCATTTATTGAATGGCCAATGGCATAAACTCTGGAAATTTGCCGATTGTACCACTCAGGGAGTTGCCTAATGTTTTATTGTTGCCAAGCTTTTTATGCCAATTTGATCAGAGGATAGGAGATCATATTTATTATTCAGTAAATGGCAAAATACTTACCCCAGTTACGAGACACATAGGACTGTATCATAAATATGATAACACAATGGACTCCTTTTTCATTCTAGAGGTTATCCCTCCACATCCATGGGGTGGGGATTGTGATATACGGATTTTGCAATGTGAAATGCTCTGGATTGAGTGACTGAACACTATGAGTCCCCCTGGGATGAAAAAATGGTATGGCTCGGGACGGTTGGTTGTTTTATGGGCCCCTTTCTTGAGATACATGTATTGGTATTTGGTCTTTTTCTTCTTCTTTTTTTCCATTTTTGCTTTATTTTATTTTCTCTGCCTTTCTCTGGTGCTGTCACCTGGCTTAAGATCCTTAAATGAGTGGGAAATGTGGGGGTCTTTCCCACTACCTACTCCCTCCACTTGCCTGGTTGGCTGCCGAGTAGGGTTCGGCCCAATCATGTGGCGGCCTCAGAATCAGCACTGCACATGCACTGGACTCTGGTGCATGCGCCATTAGGTATCTAGCCTGGTTGTTTATTTAGTGGATTGTTTGATTGGATTGCCATCACTAATGGGTTCATCTCCTAGTGCCTGATAGTGTCCACCTGCCCCTTTTTCAGGTCTGAAAATATATTTTGCTCCATATGTATGTTTTTTTTTTCTCCCCCATTTCTTTGTTGGGCTATGTATGCTTTTTTATATAGAACCCTGGTGATATAGAGCTCTTAATTTACTCCAATGCTCGCCGAGTGAGAATTGACTTTGCACCCCTGTGGGTCTTCAGCCTTCCTGATTCCATTTAGTACCTCAGGGTAAGTTCTGGCCTGCTATTGCCTCCAGCATGTTATATTTACCAATGTGTCACTCATTGCTCCTTTGAGCAACCTGCATATTATTATTATTTTCTATTTGTATTGTGCTTTGTTTATTTTGATTTTGTTGCAGAATTACACTCCCTCAAACACTCCTGAAGAAGCAGGAAATCCGCAAAACATGTCGAGATTGGCTGACTATATATCTGTTTCCAATATACATTAACATCATTTTGGTGTGGGTTGGCATCACTACTGAAATTATATTGCAGCCAAAAAAAGGGAGCTTTCTTAATCATGTTTTTTTTTTTAATCAAATCATCTTCATTAAACTTTTTTTTTTCTTTTACATTTTCACAAAGCATACACACAACTCACATTACCCAAACGTTTGACTGCGGTTTTCCATTTTTTAAATATTTCATAGCCTACAATATATACATTTATATTTATCAACAAACATAGACTCCTCTTGAAACCCATTCTCTTCAAACATCTTAAATTATGTTATATACACCCCATAGCTAAACGTTGTTAGCCATTATTTAAATACACCATTTAATTAAGACTCTTCAACTGTCTGAGAGATTCTCCACATTTTTCCGAGAATTCCCTTTACTCATTAATTATTCGACTATCCAAGTTCCATATATCCTTTCACTCCTATTTATATCTGTAACAACCCCATACTTTCAATCCATTAATTTCTACTATCTTTAATACCTCAACTATTAGTGCACTACCCACAAGTTAGTTATTTTTATGATGATATTTGTAATAAAAATTACATGGTTTTAATGTTTCATATGTTGTAATGTCCTTGTTGGTACCAAAAAAAAAGATTTTGCCCCAAACTCTTTTCCATAGACTAATGTTCAGGATGTAGGTACCATAGCATAAGTAACATACACTAGCATGGAGCACAGTTCCCTATACACATCAAAATACAGTTATATCAGGGTGAACATAGCTTAAAGTGAGCCTGTGCCCAGACTATGCATAAAACATTTAAATGTTCTGAATGGGTAGTAAAAGCATTTGAAGCAAGTGTTCATTTACCTCTATAGCTAGAGGATTTGTGGAGAAATTAATTTTCAAAGTTTACAACAGAGCAACTAAAATCTCAACTTTTCAAGGGGGCACCCGGAGGAAGACGGAGTGGACAACACTGGTGGGGGACTACCAAAGAAGAGGTAAGGGACCTGTCTTTGCAATATTGTTGCACAGAGCAGATAAGTATAAAGACTTTTTTTTTTTTAAATCAAACTGGTGTTTATTGACCAAAACACATAGAAAAGGCAGTGCAAAATAGAAGAAAAACTTGCATGGAACTTATACCGATTGTAGTTACTCTTGACTACTTAGTTACAGCGTTGGACTTACATAATCTCACATTGTGAACAATACACTGAGTAATGTGGAAATTACAATCAAAACCGCTCTGTTCCCTTGAGAGGGTTAGACAGATCTTTTCGGCAATACATACTTATTTGCCCGCATGAAAAAGACAGAGGTATAGAGTTGAGCGAACCTCTGGAAGTTCGGGTTCTGCTGGTCCGTCCGAACTTCGGGACAAAGTCCGGGTCCGGGTCCGGACGGAACCCGAACGATCGCACGGACAACGAACCCCATTGAAATCAATGGGGACCCGAACTTTTATGCACAAAAATGGCTGTAACAAAGTCCTGGAAAGCCCTAGAGGGCTGCAAAAAGAAGTAAAATGGGGGTAAGGGTAGGGCAAGTGCCCTACAAAAAAATGGGGACAGGGAAATAACTGTAAATATTTTTAAAAAAATAAAAACATAAAAAAAGCAAAAATGGAGGTGAATGTGGATCATCTTCAAACTGTGTCTGTAAAGTATTAATTAACGGTAGAAGCCATATAACTGTTCTAAAATCATCTTCAAACTAGGGCAAGTGCCCTACAAATAAATGGGGATAGGGAAAATAAATTAAAATCAAGTAAAAAAACGGGAAGGGGGGTGGATGTGGAGTAGGAGCCTAGAGGTTGACTAGGCCGTGACCGTGGCAGTGTAGGTGGAAGTGGCGGTGGTAGAGGAGTAGGAGGAGGTAGCCAACATGGTTT